>JXWZ01009306.1:0-11075 GCA_000956215.1 Anopheles farauti No. 4
ACTCAGGGACCCGAGAGGGCCCAACCATTCGGGCCTGCGATCGCGAACGGATTAATCCCACGCAGAAGGAGGCGGAAAGAAGAGTGCGAGCATGTATTTTTATGCTACCGAACGTAGGCTTCTGAAGCCGGTGGGGTAGGAGTGCCTCCGACCATATTATGCGATCAAGGGAAGGATGGGCAAAATTATGGGAGATTATGCTCTTCAGCAATGCTGCGTGTATGTGTATGCGGTCCCAACACAAACACAAGCACCAAATTCTACAGTGTGAAATACAAAATTCGCACCAGAGCTAGCGATTCGGGGCGGAAAAATGGTTTCATCGTGAACCATTTTGACAAGAAAACTAAAAAAAAAACAAGTATTCGCATGCTTATTATTCTCATCCACCAACAGGACGCGTTCGTGTATTGGTGTGTATCGTGTGCGCGAAAACTTTTCCACACGAATGCCAACGTCTTTTCTGTCCGTGCATGCTCTCCCTGCCCGTGGAGGAAAACCCTTCTCACCGAGCCTGTTGAACACGTTGCGACGTGCCGGAGGGGAAACAATAAGGAAAGACCACCGCGCGTGCAAAGAACCGACAGCGAGAACGACGCACATTTTCAGTGCCAACAGCGAAGCAGGACTAAACGCCTCAACCGAGAGTGCGTGAGAAAGAGAGAGAGGGAGAGAGAGAGAGAGAGAGACACACAGGCCGGGAAAGAGTTTGCGGCACATGGAAAGGAAACCGTCGCAGCAAAAGGAAGTGAAGCGGCAGTTGCCGCGTGTGTACTTACGTGTGTGTTTGTGTGCGAGTGGAATTGTACCCCTGTGCGGCTCGATCGTCGATCGGTTCGCGTGTGTAACGTGTTCTAGGAAAAACAGCGTGCTCCGCGTCGTTCGCAGTCGGTGCGAAAGAGAACGAGCGAGGTCGGTTCGCGCGGTGTTCTGCGTCCCTTGCGCGTGTGTGCGTGTGCGCGAGTGCGCACCGCGTTGACTGCCCGGTGCGCGTGGGAAAAGGATAGAGCGAGTGTTGTTGGTGTGTAGATCGGCGCACAGCGTTGGGACGGGGACCCGTTGTTGTCCGTGCTGCCGAGTGTCATGCTTGGGTAGTTGACGATCGAGCGGTGGTCGCGTATTTCATTTTCAACGCGAGTGCCGCTGGAGTCGGACGTCCTGGGGAGTCTCGGTAGCTAGTTCTGGAGGTTAGGTTCCAGTCTGAAAAACTCGGTGTGGTGTTCTCTGCCGAAGTAGGTGTAGTTCAGAGCGAAGTTCCGATTCGTAATACAGCACACGGCGCGTGCAGACCAAGATTGATGCGAGTAGCCTTCTTACGTTCCACAGTTAAACCAACCCTTGAAACACACTGTGATGAACCGAATTTGCGTGTGAATCCGAGATCAGTAAGCAAGCGATGTGAAAAAAAGTTGACGCCTAGTTTCTCTCTGACTATGAAGTGGTGGTTCTGCTGCTGCTACCGGCAAAGTATGTTCTGAACATCGAAGCAGGAAAGGGGGTGATATATTTTGCCCGAGTCCCATGCTCTGTGACTTGTTGCTTGGGAAGCTGCCGTAGTTCATCAGTGAGTCATCGCCTTCCCTGCCGGTTTCCAAAGTGGAGAGGGTGGTGATGCGTGTGTCGGGTGCGCTGAAATTTGTGCGAATTATTTTCGACCGCTTCCCCTATCGTCCATCTTGTCTATGAAGCCATCGGTAACGGCGGCGTTTCTGCGAAGTTCACGGCCGCTTGTGATATGTCCATGCGATCGCCCGTAGCAACTTTCGGTTTGAAGTTCAAGTGTGCTGGGAATGTTCTGAAAGTGAAGAAGTGATTCTTTGGTTTGTCGCGTACGGTTTTGAATTATGATGGTTTAGACAGTAGCTGCGATTGACATCCATCATCCCCCACATTCAGTGTTCTTACGTGTGCGGAAGACTGCGCTGGCATCGAAATAATCGCTCAACCCCGTGAAGCCCCTCGAGTGTGCGAATTACAATAGCTGCGGCCAGGAGTGAACTCTTGGAATCCATAGGCATGTCATACACCATCCATCTGCATGCATATTGTTTGACTGAGTAAGTATTCAGAAGGTTTTTTGTTTCAACAGTCTGTTTTATGTTAATTCGGCATGTGTGTGCGTGTGTTATGAAAGTATAAAGTATTAGCGCTCTTTAGTGTGGATACATCCAGAAAAGTTCTTTTCCTCGTGAAAACATTCGATTTGCGTGTTCTACGAATTCTTCACCACGAAGCTTCCGTGCCTATACCCCGTTCAGTGTGTCATCCTAGCAATCCGAGAAAATGCGTCAAAAGTAAATTAGGGAAACTTTTACCCCTGTGGAACGAACCCACCGACCGAAGTCCCTCCAGCAATTCTTTGTATTTAGCCTCTCGGTCAAGAAGAGCCAAGTTTCGGGAAAGAGCTGTTGAAGGCTGCTGGTTGCTTGTGTCTGTTTCTTCTCCTGTATTCGATGGCTGAGTGTGTTCGGTTTTCAAACACACAGAACTTGGGTTTGGTCCGGTCTTCGATCATAGCCCGAGCGCGTATTACGACCGTTGCCCTGCCGCGGGAGCTCTGAGCTGCCGCCATAGAGACCTGCCGATGGACGCCATCGTGGATGCCGCCGGGGGGTGAGCGGTGGAGGGGCGAGAATGTGGTGTAGTTTAAGTGAAAAATTGTCGAACCGGAACGGGCCGCGCAAAGCACGCCGCGCGCGACTGTTGGGGGGTTTGGACGGGTTTGAATCATTCTTTTCGTTTTTTTTGCTGTTTGAACCGCCTTGTTTCGGAAGCCATCGGGAGTCGTCCAAGCAACGGCGTTGCGGCTGCTAACTCCTTCCTCACCGCCGCCATGTTCCCGTGGCGAATTTTGAACGTTCGTTTTTGATTTGTGTGGTTTTCCGGGGGTGTGGATAGGCAGGTACTGCTTCTCCCCGTCCCCGTGGTTTCGAAGAACTTGCTACGATCAGTATTATTTTAATCACGTTTTTGAACTCTCTTCAAACCGTGGACGAAAAATGTTCCTTGCCCAAGCGATCAAGGATGGAGTGCTTCAATATCGTTTCGATTGCTGGTACTTGTGTTAAATTTTAAGAAAGTTTTCTTTTTACTTTGTGGAACATGCTTGATATTAAAATATCTTAGGTAATACTTTTTGTGTAGGTGCTTCTCTGTTCAACTAGTCAATATAAACACAGGAATTGAAGCACAGGAATTTTCGTGTGCGGGACAACAATCCTCCCTTTAGCTTTTGCTGCCTTTATATTGAGGGGTGAGCGTGAATTCTGGTTTTGATTACATTACATCCGGATATAAGTAGGAAATTTCGTTTTTATTCATTGTCAGCCTGTTGCTCTTTGTGTGTACATAAATGTCACCGATTGCTAAACAAGTCCTACAATTTTTTTCAATTATCCTTCAATGCATAAAACTACCGGAATATCGTGTGAAATAATTTTCGTATATTTTATTATACCTCCTCAAGAATTTTAGAACATACTTCTTTCCATACAAACATGATTTACTGACGAACTCTTCTCCCCTTTGGTTAATGACTTCAGTTCGGATTGTTGAACGAGAAAATGAAAATAAAAGAATCACATTTATAATGTTACCCAACCGTGTGTGTGTGTGTTGTGTGCGTGTACCGCATTGCCAATGGTGGTGTGTATACGGTGTGCTGCTGTTTGACGTAGTGTGTGGTGTGTAGGAAGCCTTTGGGTTGGATTTTTTTTTTAAATAAATGATCGTGCGTGCTTCCTGAAGCGTGAAGAGGAGTGAAGCTTCTCTTGTGTTTTTGTGTATGCTTACGATTCTCCGTTTCCCCCCGTCAAGCACACGGAGAGGCAGCAATAGGGATTGAAACAATTTATAAGCATATTCACCGCACATTTTCCTCCCCCACCCGAAAGCTGGCCGTGTGTGCAGTGTGTTGTGGCAGGCACGAGAATTAATTCCTTCAGGTTCCGCTGCGCGAAAGGTTGCGGCTAGCATTCGTTCTGGAAATCAGAACTCCGAGCAGTGTGGATATTTTCTCTTCAATATGGAGAAATGGTTTCAGCGGTCAGCGGGGGGAGGAGGGGGGGGGTAGTTCATAGTTCTAGGACCAAACGAATTGTTTGTTGAGCCAGCAGCTGCCGCTGTTATCGTTTTTATTGATGATAAATCCATCAGCTGCCAGGTGAGGCTATAACTCGACAAACATCGATTTTTTTATCAGATACTTCCCAGTGTTGACTCAAATAGAACCTTTACAACTGCTTGCAAGGAAAGAGGAAGTATGACGGCTGCCTTCGGAATCTTTCGCTTGTATTATAACCACGATGCAATATACCACAGAGACTATGGGGGTTTTTTTCGATTGCTTCATTAGGAGTTCATTCCTCCTTCATGGATGCATCCAAAGTCGTCTACCATAATAGTTAGATTCTAGCTCCGGGGCCAGTCCATTTCCATCTTGGTTTCTACTCTCTTTTTGTTCGTGATCTTCAGATCCGTACTCCTCCCTCCAACACGAGGGTACCGTTTTGTGGATGCACAAGTACAGGTCCAGCAGCCGAAGGTCTTCGATTAACTGTAAATATGTAAATCGAACGAATGAGGAAGCAAATGTGGGGGAGGGGATGGGGCCGGGCGGCGTGTGCGGCAAGACGACGACACGGCGAAAAGCAAGCAACAAGCAGCAGCAGCCAGCACCCCCCCGGCAAACGAACGTGTTGTGCGCGTGAAGGGAAGGGTGGCGAACAGAGTGGATGAGGAGGAGGAGGAGGTAGTGGTGGTAAGGTGATTGGTACGAGAATGTGGGACGCGCGCGCAAGATTTGTCCCGTTTTTCATCTCTGTCGAAGATCATCGAACTCTTCTCCTCGTCTCCGTGGGGAAGAGAATCTTGGTGTAAAAAAAAAAACACGCTATGAGAGAGGTGGAGGACGCGCGAAAGAGTCAAGCGTGCAAGTTGGTGTGTGAAGGTAACTACTATTAGCTCAACACTCTCGTTTCCTCTGTAGTCGATCGCCCGCCACCGTCGTCCTCTTCCCTTAACCTCCCGACAGGAGAAACACCGCTACTCGGGCCGCTGCCGCCTGTGTTTCAGAATTGATCCAACAATTTAAGGAACCAAACGGAGTGATCTTTTCATGCACGACGGTGTTCTGGTCCCGGGTGCCGCCAACGACTATATCCACCTTCCTCCTCTTAGTCAAACGGAACATTGCACGGGCCCTTACTAAACACACAACTGAGCTGGTACGCGGCGCCCCTCAAATGGACGTCCCACCGAAGGACCACAAACCCAGCGCGGGCGCGTTATCGATCGACGGGTGCGCTTTACGGTACTTCTCTCGCGCTTGTTCGCAGTATCGCGAGAAAAACGACGACCCGTGAACTTTATGGTCATGATAAGTGTGACCGTGTGTGTATGCGCGCGCGCGGGAAAAGACGGAGCTTTAGTTTCGTTCATATGCGTACGGATGATCAGATGAAAGGGGGTGGGTGGATTAGCAGCACGAAGGGGGAACGTTTAAACGCAGTGGCATTTTAACACACCTTACAAGAAATGCTCACAATTGCCCTGCCGCCTAATACTGCTCCGCTAATTAGGGAAGGAGTGTTATATTTGAGTCAATTTGACTTCCCGTTTTTCAACGAATTTTGTTTAATAGTAGCTACATTCTTAACTTCCAAACGATTGTTCGATCCCTTTGGAAAACTTGCTAATTTATTATGGTTTTGTTTGGCTAAAGTGTGTCAAAATGTTAGGGCTCGAGAGCGCTGATGCTAGTTGTTGATAGTGACTGGACCACAGGCTGTGTGACGGTCCGTCTCCGCTCTGCTCCATAACACATGTGTGTAAGTCAAAAAAAAGAAGAAGGTACTGTTAGTCGTAACGGCAAAATGGGCCTCGAACGAGCCAAGGCGCGAGACACTTTTTGTCGCACAACCTCCATCCATACCACCCCCCTCCCCCCAACCTCTCCAAATCGTCATCAAATTCTTGATCTTCACAATATACGCGTGATGGTGTCGTTGAGGAAGAGATCTCCCGAAACTGCTTGATTTCTGTTGACTTCGTTCAAACTCTCTCTCTCTCTTTCTCTTACCTAGACGTTTTTTTTTGTCTTGAGGGGAAGTGGTACCAGGGTTTTGGGAGTTCCGATAAAAAAAAACACACATATGGATGAGAGAACGCGACCTGAACCTCCAACTCTCCCCGTTATATACGTGTGACGCGTGTAACACGTTTCATTCGCGCGCACGCGCTACTTGTTTTGGAGGGTTAAAAGATCGTTACGCGTTTACTTTAGAGAGGTGAGTTTTGTGTGTTGCGTTGTCCGTTTCGTTTCTTGACCAGCGAGAGTCTTCGATTCAGACGGTGGGGGGAAATTCGTAAGAGTAAAATAAATCGATGATAACAAGGCGACGATGATTGAAGACGGGATTTTTTCGATAACGCGCACGCATCGTTAAGTTTACATTCGATGTTTCTGGTGACTGGAAACGCGTGCCTTTTCCGATATGACGATAACCAAACGGGACCGATCGGGTGAGAAAGACCCAACTGCAAATGTGAGGAAAGTTAGTTCTGTTGTTGATACTTTTAATTCTGCCTCTCTACGCTAATTAACATCGGTACAGTTCGAGGTTCTATTAAGCTATATATTGAACTAAAATGCAGATTTGGTTTTAACGTCACTGTACTAGGGAGGCAGCGTACGCGCATAATACAGCAGCTTCCTTCTGCAGTATCGTGTTACGAATGTGAATCTCTACACATAAGGAAAGGTGATCTTGCTGGTATCGAATTACGACACAGCAGCGCCTTTGTGCTCTCCTTGTATTTGGACCTTGGACCCTCGTCATAATATGTCGAGTGTGCAAAATAAGTTGTCTCCACCATCCTTCCGTGTGGCTGGGGGGACAAAAGTAGAAGGAAAATGTGTTTTTTTTCTTCAATGGATCATTCCGTTCTGGATAAAAACTCGGCAGATTTTTTGGAGTACAATCAAGTGTCGTGGCAGGTTTGCGTAAAGGTCGATTAAAACGTTTGCCAAATCTTACTTCTTTCAGATAGTGTAGTTTTTGTGGTTCTCTTCTCACCGCGGTTGAAGATAATTTTAAATCGCTTTATGTATGAATCTTTCAAATACTCGGTATTTTTCGAACATCTATCGTTGTGGCTACTAAAAACTACTACAATATCTTCGCTTTCTTCGCTACATCTTAAGGTCTACGCGTCGGCACGGGATGAGGGCAATGTTGTGTTTTTTAGACTAATATTGCACTTGTCCCGGCCTATGCGTGGAATTATCCTTACAATCAACGATCAGCAGCGAAAGAGCGAATCAGAGCGAATAAACCTGACAAAGGTGCCAAGAGTGTGTAATAGATTCCAAACATTAATAGGTGGTAGATTGTGTCCAGATTGAAGAAAATAAGCCGAAAGCTCTGCAATAAATGGTTTAATTTTTAATACTATTCAACTCCCATTTTCAGATCGCTTTGCTCAAGATATACATGTGCACCTCATATTTCAACGAACCTTTGAAGACCAGGCTGGAAATGGCATTTTGAAGGTAATTCATACAAGTTCTTCCATAACGATCTTTATTTTTCTTGCGTCGCTAGTTGTTTTGCACATGCGTGTGTGGCTTGCCAGAACACAGTTCTTGTAAACTAATATATCAAACAAAATGGTCACTCTCTTTCTTACCCCTTTGGTAAATGCACTACTTGAGAATGATGGGGTTTCCCACCATTAAAAGCATCTGCTTTGTAAGCTCTGCGAATCGTTGGAGAAAAAAGTGAAACACCGGAGAGTCTTCAACAAAGCAGCATTATATCTTTCGTTTTTTAAAGGTTTAGGTTCAGGTTGGCTGTAAGCAGCACTGGCTCCCTGAATTCGTGGCTCTCTAATCACTCGGCGTACTATTGTTTTGGAATGGAGCGTGTGAATACTACTACCACATTCCGCGTTCTGCTGCTCTTATTCAGTTCAAGAAGGGGATGGTCGAGTTTTCGCTTTTGCCTGCGTTTTTCCCGGAGGAGAAATAGAAAACGTTCTTTTGTTTTGTCGGCTTGCAGCAGTCGCACAGTAGGTTTTCCCAAGAACATTCTTCAAATTAAGATACAACCGTAGTCGAGAAATGTGAGTACCAGTGGGGCGTACTGCTTACACTTTCTAACGAAGTTTAAAGTTAACTTTCTTTTTGCATAATCGAGAACTCGCTCGTGTTATGATGAGAAGAGAGAAAAGCGCAAGTTTCTTCGTGTGAAAAAAGTAAAACCATACATATTGTTTGAGAATGCATTCGCGCAATATTCATTGCATAAGCGGAGGGTGGGTGGTCTTATCAACGCGACCTTAACCTTGAGCAGCGGCTAGTGAAAGTGAATTTGATAGCAATACGCCGATCACACGCTTTTGATCGCCGCTAATGTGGAGTGGTGGTGGATAAACCATTGTAATTTGCGTGCTTAAAAGTATTTTCATATGTTTAGGATCAGTAACAAAAATCAAACCGAAATGAATAAGTAAGAAATAAGAAGTGTTTGTTTTTTAATCAAACAGTTGATTGTTTTATTCTGTATTATTAATAGAGAATCAATTAAATTCCGGAGAAAAGCTTTGAAGAACCTGATGAGGAAAATTGACCGTCATTTGCCCTTCACTTGAAGCCGTTATATTCCGTTAGTCTTCAACGCCCAGAATTCGAATGACTTCACAAGAAGTGAAAGAATTGATCCTAAACTACACTTGTCTTTCCGTTTGTCTATCCTCATCCCAGGTTTTTCTGCACTGGGTGTGGAAGTAATCATCGATTCTCACTGCAATGGTTTTGCACACCTTCCACCACCTATCACAACCGCTTCGTGATTGCTCTTGTGAAGAGTGCAAAGAAATGTGATTAACCTCTAACGGAGAACGACGACGACGCGTGGAATTGAACGCACGCGGGGTGGGGCTTCGTATTTCTTTCCAGTATTAGCCACACAGCAGCAGCAGCAGCAGCAGCACGATCGTTTTACGTCGTTTGTATGGCATTTGTAAAGTGCGCCCACCAACAACAACCTGCTTTTTTGCATCAGTTGGATCTTTTCTACGTGTTGTGCTACGACGCCGCGTGCTCCATGATCGTCCAGTATCAACTGTACTTGCGTTCTTCTTGCTAGCTTTTTGGTCCCTGATCATATGTTGGACGCGGGCGGTAATGCTGTGTGCGTATGGTTATAGAGAACCTACCGCGCTGCTCGGTTCAGACACCTTTCTGTTGGAATGTGGAATCCTTATGGCTGTTTTCATTCCACAGAATCTAATCCGTTGTGGACGTTCGGCAAATTCCGTCGTTGTGGATACTCGAATGAGAATGACCATGAAGAGACTGATATTTTTCTGCTGTTTATTCATACTATATTTGTTGCATAAATCTAAACATCTCGTGCAAAATCATCCCCAGATCTTGTTCGAATCGATAACAATTGTTGATTAATGTTTGTATTTCAACTTGTGTACTTGGCCTAGGCCAGCAGGCCAGTCATGTGTCCGTGCTTCAATTTCTCTTTTTGATCCGTCATGAATAGAGAAAGGAGAAGTGTTGGTAACAGAATCATTCTTCAACCGCGCGAGTACCATTAGGATTGATTTGTCAGATGCACCTTCTCCCTATTGCCACCTCTCTAGGGCTATTCGTCCTGGTCAGCTGTTCATATTCCCCCCGGGATGAAGAGAAAACCCTCATTGTCAACTGATCAATTTGCTTGAGTCATTTTGTTATCTTCTTCGCGCGCCAGGCAAAGATCACTCGGCGGCAGATACGCGATGGTGTGCCCCGAGGGGGGTGGTTAGAATTGATTGAGTAAAAAAGGTAGTATGTGTTGATGATCTGCGAGAAATGGTTTAGAGCCGAGTGTGTTGTGTTGCGTGGTTGGTTGTAAGGTGAATTGCGGGGTGCGGCGGGGCGGCCTCTAGTGCCTTTTAAATCCACTCTACGTGCGCATCCCGTGCTTTTGTTCTGCTCAGTTCATCAACAGTTCAATGACCGTTTGACAGCTTTCAAAAGGTACATGTACTCTCTTACAACCCATGGTGGGGCGTTCGCGGGTCGTTCTACTGTTCTTTGTGGCTGATTTGTTGTTGTTGCTCTTGTTGTTGTTGTGTTAGATCATCACGCTTTAGCTTTCCTGATGATGATGACTGTTGCAGTCACCAGTTCAATTATTTTGTATTTGTATTTATTTATTAACGTTAGCGTATCGAAATAATAGTTTACTTATTTGGTTGAATTAAAACTATCAACCGTTACTCAACTATTATTTTAGATTTGGAAGATATACCACCAAGTTCCAAAATTCGTTGCTTCTGGTTGTGTTGTTCTAAATCGTAACCATTAATAAACCTGATCTTAGGTTGGTGCTGCCTTCAAATTAGCGAGGAATGTTGTGTGATTGTAAAAAACCATCGCTGCCACCCCCGCCCCACACACTGCACAGATCCAACGTCGTAATATTGACCTTAACCCCCTAGCCTAAGTTTAAGGCCAAAGCACAGCAGGTCTTGTGGTCTATTCCGTGCGTTTTCAGCACCGTAGAATGGATGAAAAGAGTAAAAAAAAAACGCAGGAAGACGGAAACATCTACTAACGATCGTGCACACAACAATACACATCCTCTTCACCACCGTCAAATCACACAGTTATTTAGCGGCGGCCGTTCTGTTTTTTTTTTCTTCTTTTCATTCCATCAAACCTCCGGGCACATCGGTTTTTGCTTACCTTTGTGGCCGCCTACCGCTTCTCTTACTTGTCAAGGTTCCTGGGTGCTTCGGATACGTTGACCTTTTTCTTTGGCGTGGTCCCTGCGGGGTTGGTGGTCGAACTGTCTGTGTTCGGCTAGCATTCTAGTAGAGAGAGCGATACTGTGACTTGAGGAGGGACTGCACTTGTCTCTGTAGCAATTCAGTGCTATTGCCCAAGAAGATGGAACGAATAGCATATATTAGAACTCGGCTATATGTTATCAGCGATTATATATGACAGTATGGCTTTAAAAATGTAGCAAATATCATCTGCACAAATCACATGTTTGATAATACTTTGTCTG
>JXWZ01009310.1:0-12206 GCA_000956215.1 Anopheles farauti No. 4
GAGAGAGAGCGAGTATGTGTGAAACGAGAAAATAGTGAAAGAGAAAGAGAGAGAGAGAGACAAAGAGCGAGAGAGCATATACGGAAGCTGTACTAATGTTTGCCTGTCAGTTCGGGCGACAGTAAACAGAGAGGTTACACAGGCCTACTACTGGGTGAATCCTACAAGACACACCGTCTGGCAACGTGGACACGTGGTAATGTACGATGAGTCGCTCGTTAAAATGCCCGAAAACTGGGCACACCAAACGGGCGGACGGGTGGGTAAGGTGAATAAGGTTCGGTAGCAGCAACAGCACAGGTTCTCTACTACTTTCGGACACGCTACTTTTGGGACCCGGTAACACTAACCGTGTGTACTACTGAGTGTATCTAAGTGTATTTGTTGTGATGTTCGCTTGGACTCTTGGCCGGCCACGGTCTTGGACACAAACATACACATACGCGCACATTAACACACACACACCACCACAAATAAACGGGAACAAATCGGTTGGACAGGAGATTTTCTGTCAGTTCCAGCTTTCTTCTCGCGCTAGTATGGTGTGTCGCGTTGGCCCATTCTATCAGCTTTCGATGGATACACAGACAGACACGCACACACGAACACACATTCATACGGAACATTTAAGCCAGGAGATGTGCTTTGCGTGCGTATGTGTTGTTTGGCCCTTCGCTTTGAACGCCGGTTTGGTTAAGCAATCGCCACCGTGAGGGCGAGGGTTTCGAATTTAGCCGATCGTAGTCGTGTCTGACTGGTGACGGGTGTTTGTGTAGGTGGTGGTGGTGGTGGTGGTGATGGTGGTAGGTGTACTGGAGGGAACACTTACGCAGGCTTCGACATCATCGTCCGCGTGCTCCCGGGAGGAGCGGCTGCGTGTACCACCGCTGTCCGCGGCGTAGTTCGTGCTGTTGCTACCGCCGCTGCACACCGAGGTGTACTGTTTGCTGCGCGAGAACAGCTTCTGGCGATGCTTTTGGCTTAGCCGCGGATGCGAATGGTGGTGGTGCGGTGCGTGATGACGCGGCGTCATCGTCGTCGATGGCTGCTGCACGGAGTGCGCGTGCGTCAGTGGGGGGCGCTGCAGCAGCGGCTTGGTCAGGTGACGCTGGCACCCGGACGAGCCCTGCCGCCCGTGATGGGTGTGTCGCAGCAGCGGACGATCCTCGGAGCGGTGGCGCTGCAGCAGCGGATGCACGTGCCGGTGGTTGCCGACCGTCGGCGCCCCGGGCCCCTGCCCAAGCAGCGGCTGCCGGCTGCCGTGCTGCAGCGAACCGTGCGGCACCATCGAATGGCGCCGTTCGTGCGCCGGCGAGTGCGACGACGCGGGCTCGACGTGGTGGCGTGCCCCGGCCAGGTGTGGATGCGAATGGTGCGGTTGGGCGTTCAGCGGCTCCGTGTCCGCTGCCGTGGCCGTGATGGCCGCCGGTACCGTAGCCGCCGCATCCCCACCCGGATGCTAGCTGTCCGTGTCCGCCCGGTGCAGCAGCGCGAACTGACAGCCGCACTCGCGCGACTCCGAGTGGCGTGACAGTGGACACTGGAAGCAGCGGTCCAGCAGACTGCAGCTGTCGCAGCGTGGTATGCACTGTAACAACGCACGGTAACACAAAAGACAGGCCATATGTATTTTTTTTTCTTCAATTCTCTCTCTCTCTCTCTCTCTCTCTTTCTCTCTCTCTTTCGCTCTCTTTCACCCTCTCTTTCTCTCCTTTCTTTTTACACACTCTATGCTCATCTCGACCCTCTTTCCCTCTATCCCTCAGCTCTGGCTCACTCCCAGTCTCTCGTACAAGCGGGAATAAAAATGGGTGCCCTGGGTGAGGTCGTTATGTGGAGTGCAAAATACGTTTTGCCGCATCTGGAAATGTACGATTTCTCTGTGTGTTGCTACGTGGGTAAACTTGTCGGTGGACGGTGTGTGTAGGTGAAAAATTCGAGACGAAATCGGTAGGTGCGCGTAACGAGCGAATCGAACGAGGACAACTTTACACCGGAATGTGTCGAAAACAGGCACGGATCTGTGCTACATCAATTTACAGCTGCTTTCATTTCCCGTATCGTTTTTTTTTAAACCATCAAATTGTGTGTACTAATGATCAAAGGGTGAACGAAGACGTGTAGGGTCTAGAAAGACGCACTAAGAAGAGCGTTTGAAGATATAATTTCAGTACCAAACGCAGAAAGACATGCCAAACGCATGCCTGGAGCATGGAGCATGCCTATCCAAACACATCAAAATGGTTTTTTTTCTGACATAAAAGTGTAGTTCATATTTTTGAATCATTTTAATTGCGTCTATGATACATAAGGGGTTTATGTCATGTACATAAAAATCGATAATGTTTTGGTTGACATAATCAATTTTATAACAAGTTTTGTGGAGGTTTTTTTTTTACATTCAGGAACAGATTTGTTTCAAAACCAAACGTTCAAAACCAATTTGATGGCTTTTAAATGAATATAGAACAGTAATTTGATGGAATTTCAATAGTATCTTAAGGCGAATGTTCATATTTTATATTCTTTGTTTTAGACACACTGCGAGTCTAGAATAATATAATTAAATCAGTGTTAAATTATCAACAGATCAATAAAACAATGAACAAACTGATTTCTCAGGAACTCTCGACAACAGGGCCACGGAATAAATGATCCGCCATCATCAACATTTTCCTTCGAAACCGGTTGTTTACAGGCGTCTTGTCATGCCGGGTACTTTTAACGCTTAGCCACCGCCAACGCAACCATTTATACGGGCCTACGGAGAGCAATAGAACAGGCAACACCGGGTGTGGTTTTGTATTTGCGTCCTTCTTGTTTGCTCTCGGTGGCAAATTTGTGGGATGTAGTGTGATGCATTTTTTATTTCTACTGCGTAACCCCGAAACACCTGTTTGGGATTTGTTAAGCAACCATGGCATGTTAAATCCCATTGAACAACGTGTGAACAAACGTACAACACAATATGGTGTGCGGTGCGTGTTGAACCAGCGCTGCTGTTATGCTGTAGACGGACATCGGGTTTAAATCGTGAGCTGGGTGTGTAAGGTGCAACAGCTTTTAAAATCTCCCATAGCATTGGTCCTGCTTCGAAAGGAGCGAATTCTTAAAAAAGAATAAACACTCGTTTCGTAGGAAGACAAACAGTTTTGATTTGTTGTCGCTGGAAGAAAACAATGGAGCAAACAGCCTACAGCTACCTGCAGGGTGGCAAAGATTCCGTGAAGTTGCGAAAACGATGTTTACCAACCTCACTGGACTTATTGAACATTGTAATCGCCATTTTGGGAAGCCTTCTACGAATCGAAGAAATGATCAGTTTATCAGGATTTCGATATCATACGCTTTGTTTGGAAGAATCGAATGGAATTATATGTTCAACGATGTTTAAATGTTGCGTTTTCTAAAAAAAAAGAAAATGATATCAAGAGTTTATCATGGGACGAACAGAATGTGACATTCCTACACTCAACTTATTGAACAAATGATAAATAACACGATCATGACATGGAACACTGTACCAACTTTGCATTGTTGAAATCAATTTGTTTTGTGCGTGAAAACTCCTAAAAATACCAGAACACTTTATGGAGTGTGCGATTTTGTTTCGCTCGCTTCAAATGAAAACGCCTTTTATCGCCTTGCTTCGCTGGAATGCATCGAATCGTGGCATGTTGCTGCTTTGATACGAATGATGGAAAACAATAAATAGGATCATAAAATGGCCAAAGTTTTATGGTGCTAATAAAACAGACTGGCACACACAGACGCAAGTACACCGTTTCCGTGAGGAAGCAATTTTGGGAAAGAGTCTGCTTCGCGAAGGGAAATCTTTCATGTTTATTGATTTTATCACCGAACCACCGGTACAGGAAATTGAGAGCACCAATAGAAAGCAACGATACCCTTGGCCAACATTCAATTATTCGCTGTTAACAATAGCCAATTTGTTTGACCACTCGTTTGAAAGTTACGACCCACTTGAACTTCCAGCAAAGACGAGCACGAGTGGAAAAGGATTGACAGAAAAGCTTCGTAACGGAAACAGTGATCGCTTGTTGTTTGTTGGTATCGCAGCTATTGTTATTGACTGATGATTCGTTTGAATTTGGATCGAAGTATGCTTTTGTAAATTTAATCTGAATTTTCGGGAAAGGGTTCTATCAGAAAATAACGTATGCGAAATAGTTTTCATAAGCGATTAAGTAATATTTTTGTCAATAGAATTGGTTTAAGTTCCTTGAAACTTAAGATTACAGTATGTTGATTTATTATTGGTGGGTTATCTTCAATTTAATTGGATTTAAATAAAATAACAAAATTAAATTTCATGAATTTGCTATAGCCATTTTAAAATATCTATTGACAAATTTGAAAAAAATCAAAAACAAAAGTAGTTTAGCTTTGACAAGAGTTTGGTTTTCTGTCAAACACGTTGGAATTGGTAAAAATTTGCAATGTTTCAACTAAGATAGTTTTGGTCACTAGAATTATTGCACAGCCTTATGCTGTTCAGTTTAGCATGTTTAAATTTACCCACATGTTGGAACATGTTTCAATGAGCTGAACTCTCATTATGAACGTGAAAAAAAAATCCTTCGTGCTTATTATTCATGTGGCCATTGTTTATTATGTGGCAATAATATGCAAACGATATTTTCACCCATCAAAAGCTAACCATGAAGGAGCACGCAAAAATCATTCGCCTGTATGTGGAATCCATAAACTTCACGAACGGCATGGGCATCGGGTCCTATCACTGACTGGTCTCCCATTATTTACCGACGAAATAAAACACAAACACGTAACGATTTTCACACCACATTAGGTATTTGTGCTAGCATAACCATGGATCTGGTGTTAACAAAATAGAGATAAACCAACAAATCATAAACACCCGTTTGCCGGCAGCACATTCGTTGCAGTGCGGCGTCATCGTTTGAAATAACAAATGTTTCAGTGGGAAAATGGTGAGAACGTGCGGTGCACTTTTGCTGTGCAGTACCTTTTATCACGATAGTAACACCCAGAAGGCCAGAAAGCGTGCCCTTTTCTTTAGCTTCTGCTAGTGTTAGCAAACAACACAATACTCAGTGCAACACTAAAACAAAACAAAAAACGTTTCATTTGACCAGTGTGTCACCAATTGTTTTGCGTGGCCGTTCTCGGTTAGGTTCCTTTCTGGTGTTTCCGTTTTCTGTAAAGTCACATATGGTCGGTGAAAAATAAACCTTCCCGTGCTTCTACTTCGTTCGTGGGCCTTCCTTCTGTTCTATGAGCTTTCCCCTAAGAGAGTAGGTTATTATTTCACTGCGGACAAAATAGTTTTTATGCGCTTCGTTTTAACGTTAACTTTTTTCGTCTTCCTTGCTGTTTCGTTTTCGTGTGCCGTCGTTTACGCGAACCAGTTATTTAAATGAGTGTGAAAATTGTGCCGTAAATTTATAGCCACCGGTAATTTGACGATGTTTATCGCAGCGGCTGTAGTTTATGTGTTCCAGTTTTCTCACTGCACCGGTGGATTGTTTCACTTCGACAAGAGTACGGTTGAATTTGCCAGTGAAACCAGCGGTTGCAAGAACAAAAGGTAGCCGAGGTAGAAATGATGTGAACAGCGCAACTGCTTTAGTTTGCTGATAATTTGGTTCCCGTATGAAATCCGGATCGGATAATGTCATGTTTCAACGGCACTAAGGCATTTCGAATAACATGTGCATAAGCCTAGATTGCCACGGCTCTTCGAAACACAATCGCCAATCCCTCCCAGCAACGGTGTGACCTTGCGAGAGCTCCTCGACGATTCCGTACTCCATCGTCAGGGGTTGGCATTCTATAACAAGCAATTTTATACAAACAGCATCGTGAAAAGTGCACCGACGGCAACAAAACGACGCTTTGCAGTAGAAGCAGCAGCAGCAGCAGTAGAAGCAAGGTCTAAGTCAAGGTATTCGTTTGCAACACGATACCCACTGGATGTTGTTAAAAAGACAGAAAAGAAATCCTCAGGGCCGCGATAGGAGACGCCGTTTTCGCCAGTTTCTTGCGGGAGGAGTTTAGTATAAGTGAGTCGTGTGTTCGACATTATGTTTGAAAAATGCTAATTTTATCGTAGCTCGTTAGATTGCTGTCGGTGGCAGCAGACAGGCTGGGTGGAGGATCTCAATAGACGATAAGCTTACAAGCGATATTTTATTGGCTACAATGCACTTTCCGTTGACTATCCACGGAAAGACAATGGAAATAGATGGGTACTGAACCAATACTCAACCCCAGAACGCGTTATTATGGATATCGAAAATCTTTTATTAGTACGATAGATTGGCATTCTAGCATTCCGCTAGACAAATCGAGAATTTCGAACATACATATGGATGCTGTAGTGCTTAATAATTTGGGTAAACCATCCAAATTTGATGCTCCATACGTATAGGCAATACATTTTGTCATGCATATTCTAACTTTAAGGCATGCAAGTCACATTGAAACCGTTTTTGTTGAAGTTAAATTAAAATGTCTGGTCAAATAAGAAAAAACGTACAGAGCAATCCAGTATATTTACTCTAAATCCGTTCGAAAATACAATACTCATGAAAAAATCCTTTTGCTGCTTTATTTCATCGCCAAGATTGTGAAGCTTAAACGGAGAGCAATTTTCAGGCGACGTTTTACTATTCATGGTCTAGCAATAAAACTGATTACCATTAATTCAATCTCTGAACCGTCGGGAAGAAATTCGAGATGCTTCATCTTCCATCACTTTGTCCAGCTGCTGTCGAACGGATTCCAGGACCTGCGGCAGCTGGGACTGTGTCCCTCCGCAGGAAGCGATTTTGTTTATTTTTAATTTATTCCCATTACTGTCGATGACACTCGGGAGCACCCGGACGGCTCGTACCGGTAGTCTTTAAGTGTAGTGGTTTGCTTCGCTGGACTCGTTTGAAGTTTTCGTACCAGGAACGAGATTTATTAACCACGCTCATCCTAACATGGTCTTAAGGTACATAATCGCGTGTTCCCTCGCCGAACAGTTCTTACGAGACACAAAACGTGCTCAAGAAAATAAACGACACCATCATCATCCTCATCGTTTTCCGAGATCGCCTGTCGTCATTCCTGCAAACTCATTCGGTAAAGTGGGGTTTTTGGTTGCAGTGCGTTAGACGAATGAAGGTTTGTGTGTGTGTGTTTTTTTTACAGAACGAGCATTTAAGGAGCAAAACAAAAGCAAACACAAACACCGGTCGATGGGAAGTGTTTCTCTTCGCATTGCGCTTTGCTTTCATCTCCTTATTGAGGTCATAAATTTGGGCCCGAGATTTGTGCCCTGGTTGCTAAATCGAATGCGGAAACGGAAAGCTGTTTTGTGTCGTTCCCATCCCAGGGTTAGTTTGTTTCGTTTGTTGTGCGATGCTTTGCTTCAAGTTACTTTAAGAGCGTTGCGATTTTCATTGCTTCACGTTGAAACAATGGGCGACATCTCGGGTAATTTAATAGTCCTCTATCATCATCTTCAGCGTTGATGCATCTTGTTCACACCCGTTGGTTTGCATTACTTACTTCTGGTGGAATTAAAATTGCATCAAAGAGATCCGATGGGTGACGGTTGAGAGATTTAATGGTTCCAATAATGGAATTGCTAGTGGAGAACGTTACATTTTCCATCACTTTTTCCTTTGCTTGTTTGTGTGCTCGGTATTGAAACAACGTAACAATATTTAGCATCCTGTGCAAAGCTGTGAAAGCTTACCATCGTTATTTCAAACGACTGTAGGAAATGGCTGCAACAAAGGAAAATATCATGCTCTTCCATTGATTCTCTTTTTCCAGGTCAAACGGCTCGTTTGTATATGAATTTGGAAGGAATAATCAGCGATTGTGAAGCGAAAGAACGCTTCTCGAAACCAGCGGGTGTTTTAGTGTCCGTTCCCAAGCGGCACAAGAGCACCATGGGCGTTCCATCGTTAAGATCATCATAATCATCATTGCTATCGGTATGAACACCATTTTGCGACTGCGACCATGCGTCATGCGAATTAATAACACTGAAATGCAAGTCTTACAGCGAGTGCTATTATTGCTAGATATTTATCTCTTGTAACAGAATCTTACGGAAAAAAATATTAAAATGGGATAAAAAACATTCCCAACCCTCCAAAACCTTTAACCAGAAGGTCCACACAAAAAATCGATTCTCGATATGGTCGTTTGCACATCATTTCCGCTTGAGTTTAGTGGAATCATTCACATCCGTTTCCGGATACCAAACTCGGGCTGAAGTTCAGAGAAAACTCCTCTCAAGGACGCGCTCACCTTCGTTCCAGGCTAACAGTACAAAAAGGCAGGCGAGGAAGCGTAGCCGGTGCGACAGGACTAGGTAGTTCTGAGTTGTAAGGGTCGAGGCTTGTACGACCAATGTGGTTCTGAATAATTTAGTACCTTGCTGGACGTTTTCCGCAGTGACGCCGGAGAGCTTCGACTCCGTAAGCAGGTCGTGTGTAGAGTTTCCTTTCTACATTCGCCATGGCGACTTTGACGCGTGATGGCCAAACGCTATGAAATAAGCATTTGAAACATTGATTTTCCTATTTCTGCACTTGTGCCTCCTGCATGTGTGTGTGTGTGTGTGTTTGACCATCTTGATACACAAATGTACACTTAACGCGAACAGCTGACGAGACCAAATATATAGCACTAGCGTTAAACGGCATTCGCTCTAGTCGGCTTGAATATATTGGCAGGTTGGACCGGAGCAATTTAAATAATTTCACCCAAATTTGAATTCAATTATGCCGGTCTTTTGCATTCATTCCGCACGGTTTTTTGACCGGTGGCGTTAATGGTGTCGCTGTTCACCTCAGGTGCCATTTGGTTCGGATTTTAGTCGTTGATCGTTGAGAAGAAAATAGGTTTAACGTTTTGATTTTCAGACATACAACCACCGCAAATGCCGAATCTCAGTTTTTGTAGCGTGAAAATGAGATAATACTTCTATTAAACAATTATTGCTGAAGTCTTTTTTGTATGGCCAATAAAACATTTAAAAGTAAACTTATATTTAATTTACTATAGCTTTTCAATGGTTTTATAGCTTTTAATATGCTCTATAGATTATCATATGCAATGATCACATGAAGGATTCCTATAGTCAGTCAAAATAACATCACGCTAAAAACGATGAACCCTCGTTCAATGCCGCACACGGTTCAATAAAGTTAAACATCAAAAAGCTACTTTCTTCCTACAGAACAAAAAAGGCAAGAAATCGCCTAACCTTCAACCAGCCGCCTATTAATCAAACACTTTTGTCGCACGGAAATCGTCTTTCCGCATTTACCCTCAACCCCTTGGCTGGCGAACAACAACGGTCAAAGACAAATCACCTCAATTATGAGCGATAAACGGTACGGATCGTTTGTGAGAGCAACCAACAAAAGTTGTTCTTCTATCGGAGAACGATTTCTCCGCTTCAAATGGCTCGTTTCTTGCACGTTTTTGCTTGCGAAGGAAGATGAAGGTGTTGGATACGTTTCATATAAATGGTGCCACAATACGAATGAATGGAGCAAAAAAATAAAACAAAATTATGAGACAACCGAGTATCGAGTTCAATAAAATTGACATTTCATGGGGCTGGGTGGAAGTCATTCATTTTCCTAGACCCCAAAGATAAGCCGTTTGTGAGCGCCGTTTGAGCAAAAATATATTCACACCGGCTCAGACGGGATGCGGTGCAATGATAAAGCATTTAAGGATCGCTTAATCATGTGATAAATCGCTACGGGCAAAATGGCTCGTGTATGGAGTCGCCTTTGAAGGCTTAGAGCGCTTGTGTACTTTTCTGTGTTTTCTTTCCCGTCAGAGGCTCGGGAGTGTTTATATTATCTGTTCCACGCAATCCGACCGGATTTTCTCGCCTCTGAGCCGTATCTAATGCTTTCCTACGCGTATCGAGTATGAGAAATCGATTTATGTTTTAGACGTCCAAAATCGAATGCGCTCGTGTCGTTCCCTCGAGCTGTGTTTTGAACGTCGAATTCACCAATGTGCATGGTGTTAGGTTTCGCGGGTGAGTTTTTCGTTGGGTAGAAGAGACTTGATCGAACATGATGGTACACCGGCACGGGGGAAACCACAAGAAGACTGCTTATGCTAAGTTATGATACCACGCGGGATAAGTTGGTTTCAGTTTGGTTTCACAGCGTTGTGCGAAAAGTTGTGCTTTTACATGGCAGAAAGGATTTCGAGGAGTCTGCATTCAAATACAAGCGCTCAGCGTCGCGAAAGGGAGAAACAAAATAAAAGTAGCAAGGGATTTCATGTTTTGCAATCTCCTCTGCGATCGTTTCTCGGTTTCGCTCGACATGTGGACGGGAAGCAATCGTTTCCAGGCCAGCAAACCAGAACCTTCCAGTGGAAGTTTATTCATTTTTAGTCCAATCGAACTTTAGCGATCGACGGAAACGGCGGTTTCCTTTCTTACGGTTTGTTTCATTCGCTACGTTTGGTTTTGTTTGTTTTGGGTGTTTCAGAATAAGAGTTTTCGTCTACGTTCGTGTAGTTAGGTGAAAGGGAAAAGTGGTGAAAGAGTTTTGCGTTCTTATTTTCTACCAAAAACGAGTTGAAGATGCTTCTTTTCCGCCGATAAGCAGATTATGGTAGCAAGAGCCTTTAGGGAGTTTTATTCAGAGTAGCATTATTGGCTCCTAAGATATCGTTTGCTGTGTTTCAATAACACTTTCTATTGAAATCTTAATAGAATTTTAAAATGATTCGTTCCCCTACGATCCATCTTGAAAATATTAAGCAACAATTGGAGTGGAAAATATTCTGAAATGCTATTTACAGCATCATTCGCTCAAATAAACGCGCCAATTTTTACATTCCCCCCCGCAATTTTGTATTCACATTTGCAATTAAATCATTCAAAGTCTAAATTATTTAATAAGGGTAGAGAAATATTTAAAAAACGATTACATACACTCGTGTGTTCTTTAAGCTTTCCAACACAACCAATGTACATCCAACGCCGCAAAGTCTATAAAAGTAAAGCATAGACAGGGTTAATAAGTTTTCCGTTAGTGCTGATTTTGTGGAATGGAAACGAAAGGTTAGTCACTGTTTGGCAGCTGCTTCGAAGCGGGACGTGAGTTTTGCACGGAAAACAGAACGGAATAAATTTTTTGCAAACCAAATTAAATACATTGTTCACAACGTAGAAAATCACCAGCCGATCCATTGTGATGAGATTTAAAATATTTCCAATTTTTAATTTATTGTTAGCTCTGCATCGCTTGAAGTATGCATTAAAATTTTTATTTCTTCGGGCCATTCCACGTTGCGAATGTTATTTAGACAAAATAAAATAATATATTATTTGTTAGGTTGTGAGTGAAAAAGGTGAGAAAAATTCGTTCGAAAATTGTGCGCGCATGGGAAGGCATAATAGTTATATGGTATAGAAATCCTATACCTACGAACGAAAGATATTTGAAATACATAAGAAGGCGAAATTCTGTTAATTAATAGCAGATATAGATACGAAAACCATAGTCCTCCCGCTCGGAGGAGTGCTATTCTCTTCAAAGAAATGAAAATAGCGCGATAGGAAAAAAAATCAGACATGAGCAATCCGCTTTTTAACCTAAAGCCTTGTGAAGGGAAGATCTGCTATACAATCTAAACCCGCACACAGAGCGGAACGAAATAAAAGCGTAATTTATAGAACGGAACAAAGCATAACCACAGAAAACGCTTGCGTGTAACACGGTGCGGGAGGCGTTCGGGTTTTGAATAGAATCGAATGCAGTATCGAAAAGAGGGTGTGGTACAAAGCCAATCATAAAACGGAAGGCAAACATAGGAGGCAGCAGTAAAGGTGGCAGCATTTCGGCTGGTACTAGTAATAGTAACGATTGCAAAATCGAGTTCGGTTTTACTTGAAAGTGCAACATGATGAAACGTCCCAGTCCAGGTTCGGAATCCTGCGGTATATTTTACGATATAGTTTTTGATTTTTTTTTTTTGGATTTGGTTGTTTTGTTTCGAGTATCGCGTTGCAGCAGTAGTCAGTAGGAAGGTTGGAAGAAGAAAGAAGAGAGAAAACGGAAAAACGGGTCAATCTGGTAGGAGGTTTTGCATGGATTTTAAGTCGTAATATTGCATTTGTAATTAAAGATTTCTGGAAGTTAGGGTTCGGTAACGTC
>JXWZ01009312.1:0-22062 GCA_000956215.1 Anopheles farauti No. 4
AAGAGGGCACGGGAAAACCAGAGCGCGGCCCAGGAACGGCTGCAGAAAGCGCTGAAGGAGATGGACGAGGAGCAGGTGCAGATCGTGAAGCTGGGGGATGCGAGTATCGCGGCACCGTTCACGAGTCGGCTCACGTCAATCAATTGCGGTAAGTTTTGTTGGGTTTTAGTGAGTCGTGAGAGGTGCGTTGTGAGTAGTGAACTTTAAAATTTAACACGAAACGAAAAAAAATCACTGAACAAAGATGATCGATGAGAGTTCCTTCCTTGGGAGGCTAGGAAGCTAGCAGCTTTAACGTCTTTTCTCGTGCTCCTAATATTAGATATTAAATATACTAACCAAAGGCCTTTTTCCGCATTGTTGTGAAACACTAAAGTTGCATTCTTTTTTCCTATACACAATACCAACAAGATTGCGAGATAACAAACGATTCTTCAATTCATTACACACTTGTCTTTACTTTACTTTCCCTTTTCGCAGTGTGTCACATCATCAAGCAGGGCCGCTGTACGCTGGTAACGACACTGCAGATGTTCAAGATCCTCGCGCTGAACGCGCTCATCTCCGCCTACTGCCAGTCGGTGCTGTACATCGACGGTGTGAAACACAGCGACGCGCAGCTCACGCTGCACGGGCTGCTGACCGCGGCCTGCTTCCTGTTCATCACACGCTCTAAACCGCTGAAGGTGCTGTCGAAACAGGCGCCCCTGCCCAACATCTTCAACCTCTACTCGGTCACAACGATCTTGGCGCAGTTTGCGATCCATTTCACCGCCCTGATCTACATGGTGCACGAGGCGAACGTACGGTCACCACCGCGGTGCGTAGAGGCCATGTGATCGTAACGAGAAAAAAAAACAAACGTTTTCTTAACGCTTCTCTTTCTCCTCCGACAGGGAGGGCAAGGTGAAACTGAACGTTGACCTGGCGCCGGACGAGAAGCAAGAGTTCGAGCCGAACATTGTGAACAGCACGGTGTACATCATCGGCATAGCGATGCAGATTGCGACGGTGGCCGTCAACTACAAGGGCCATCCGTTCATGGAGAGCCTGCGCGAGAACCAGTTGCTTTCGTTCGCCATCTTCAGCTCGAGCACGATCGTGCTCTGCCTGGCGCTCGGTATCGTGCCCGATCTGCTGGAAATGTTCGAGGTTATTGATTTCGATGCGGATGTAAGTATCAAAGCAGCCGGGGTAATGTATTCTTATTCTCAGCGTTCGCATGTAACCTTTTCCGTGCACTCTACGCTCTCTTCGCAGTATCGACGGATCCTAGTGGGCGTGCTGATTGCGGACATGGTACTGGCGTATCTGGTCGATCGCGTTTGTTCGTTCCTGTTTGGCGAAACGCGTGGAAAGACGGACATTATTACTTAATGGGGCGACGGAAGCGCACGGGTGACTAGATCCCATTCATCAACCACCAGCAACAAACCAGCACAACCAGGCCTCATTCGCACCACATTTTCGTTTGATTTAGAGCAGGGTAACCGAGAGCTGATTGGTAATTTTGTTACAATCTAATAATCAGCAATAATAGACAGACATAGGCTAGGTTTTCCTAAATCGTATCTACCGCAGATACATGTCCCATCGGGTATACACCTACAATAGTTCACTTTAGTTGCATTTACCGCCCTCTAACACACATAAGCCACTCCCCCCAGCGCGTGAAGTTCCATCGGTCGGGAGCTTCTCGGGTAGCTTCGGGTAGTTTACCACAGGGTACTACATTCGTAAGGATAATTTTTAATCACATAGAGTTTTCCGCACCTTCCGTACGGGGTGTTTTGCATTTTAGGTTTTTTTCCCGCAGGCACCACAGCATAGATCGATCATTATGTGGGGTGGGGATATTACGATACATGAATATTGCAATATTTAAATTATTCACACACGCACGCGCAATCGGGGAAGCTGCTTGGTGAAATATGTCTTCATTTCTACTAAATTTGAAAAGACAAACTAAAGACTTACTCTAGAGAGAGAGAGAAAGGAACAGAGCCCATTTTACAAACACGGGCGGTAACAGCACCAAGTTGAAAACATCCTGCGTGAATGCGGTCGGTGCCGGAAATAGTAGTGAAAACGATAAGTTTGTTCGAACAAGCTACGAAACTTTTCTGTGCGTTAGAAGGGCAGTGAAAGACGAGCGAAATCGAACACACTGAAGCGACAAAATATAGACACAAATTTAAAATAAATCTTGTTTTAGCGAGCATCATTTTCCTCCGCATTCCTTTCACCCGGCTTTAGTTGCTTAGCAACCCAAGGTGCGTGTCGGTGAAGGTGATGTTTGTTGATGATGATCATAAAGGATTCAGTTCTTTGATGAACTACTAAAGGATGGTTTTCCGTTGTGGATGCTTAAAACATGGAGCATACGTGTTCGACTTGGGATAGAAAAAGCACTTCAGCTTGGTGTTAAAAATTGAAAAAAAAAATCTCCAACCGGTTGAACAAACCCACGGCATGCGTTGACGATTATGGCCTGCTTCGAACAATTTTGACAGACCTAGCTAAGTAAAAACTGCCATATGCGGTAGCGTCTGTCACAGAGCATGCTATTATATTTCCCATTCTTCTGAAATCACAATCTAATTGCAACACAAAACGATCGTCTGGCCACACTCGCTCCATCGAGCCGGACTTCGGAGCGTTCTATAACAGGGTAAGGTAGCGCTAAAACCTAAATCAGGATAACCGAAATGCGTGAGTGTGTTCTGATCACGCCCTGTGACCGGTATTTTCCGTGTAAGTGGCTCCCGGATTTAAAAAAAACTCGTTCCATCCATCTCGCTCACTCCTTCTTTATCGGAAAAGCGTCAACCGCCGGTTGCCCGGAAAGCGTCCCTCGTTCGCAAGTGCTGCATGGATGTCCTTCACCTCCGGAATGCCCTTAATCTCACCGCGCGCTGCCAGTGCCGGCGCCGATGAAAGCATTTTGCGCGCCACATTCTGCACGTCTTCGGCGGTGATTTTTTCTGCAAACAAACAAATACCAATTCGATTAAATGCAGTGTGATTTAAGGGGGTTGCAAGCCGGTTGGCTTACCGATTTCCTGGATGAAATGTTCCGGCCGCCGACGTTCGCCCGTCGCCAGCACCTGCCGTCCGATGTCTTCGAACACTACCGGTCGTGCTTCGAGGTTCATGAGCAGCATCGACTGGAGTTGCGTTTTGGCGCGCCTCAGTTCCTGGTCGCCCGGTCGGGCTTGCATCGTGAACAGTTCGCGCGTAATTACCTCCACCAGATTGCGCACGTGTGTTGGCGGTGCGGTTGCGTGTATGCAAAACAGGCCCGTGTCGGCGTAAGCGTGGTTGTAGGCGGTCGCACTGTACATCCAGTGGTAGCGATTCAGCACGTTAGTGTAGAGTCGCGTGTACATGCCCTTACCGGGGCCACCGGCTGAGAACGAACCGCCACCACCCATCATCATGTTCAGGACGCAGGCGGCAATGAAATCCTTGTCCTGATGGGAGCAACCCTGCAAACCGATCACAACGTGCGCCAGTTCCGGCAGGCCGACGGCAGCGTACACCGGAATGGCACACTCTTCCAGCTTCGATCCACCGGTGTACTGGGCGATGGATGTATCGACGGCTTTCGGGTTCGGAGACGTGCTCTTTTCGCTTTCCCACGTTGCCGAACCCTCCACAAAGTAACGTTCGGCCAGTCGGACCAGCTCATCGTGCGGTACACCGACACCCGCCAGCACCATCCGCTCCGGCGTGTGGTGCAGCCGCAGATACGACAGGAGCGTATCACGGTCAATCTTCGGTACGTTTTCCACCGGGCAAAGTTTGGGAAAGCCGAGCGTATTATCACGGTAGGCAGCTGCATGAACCATGTCCATCACGATTGGCTCCTGTTCCGGGCGCATACCGAGTGTTTCCAGATCGAATTGAACCGCCTGCCGGGCCAGCTCTACCTCGTCCATCGAGAGCAGTGGACGCAGTACCACCTCAGACAGGATGCGCGTTACCGACTCCAGCCCGCGGCTGTCCGCGCTTGCCGCGTACACGAACGTGTCACGCGAGCTCTGACAGTCGCAAATGCCACCATGCCGTTCCAGCTCGCGAAAGATTACATCACGCTCTCCGTACTCGGAGGTCGACTGAAAGGCAAGCTTCTCCAGGAAGTGCGACACACCGCTCGGGTAGGCCAGCTCGTAGCGCGGCCCGGAATCGATCACCACCCCGACGGTGCAGAACTGTCCGAATCGGTTTTCCGACGCCACCCGCAGACCATTGCTGAGTCGTGTGACTTGCGTGACGTTCTTCTGATCACCCGGCCGCGCGTACTGTACCGGTGGAAGGTCGGGAATGGGTTGCGATAGGGGCGGCAATGGGGTGACGATTTCCTTCGATGGCACGTTGATGGTGGAACCCTCTGGTTCGCTTGCCCGGCCGCCGCCACTACCTGTTTCACTCGCAAACGTTCGCCATTGTGAGGTGCTGTTGTTATGGGAGCAAACATCGGAATTGTCACAATGTAGTATGCGATGGGGTTTTCCGGCCTTCTCCGTTGCGCTATTACGTACCATTTGTTCAGTAGTAGCCGTTTGCTCAGCGCCCGCAGGTTGTACGGCAGGGACATTTTGTGGATCACGTTCGTATGGATTGCGATAGTTAACGATGGAATTTACGCGATTTCGCGGATGATTGCATATGCAACCTTCGAACTTTTATTTTATTTTGCAAGCAAACCACACGAACTTTTGTGAATCGAAGAAAAAACGTCAGATTTGACAGCCGGAGCTTAATCTGAATTATTCCTACGAGCAATGGTAGAGACAAATCACCATATTTGTAGACAGAAATCACTACCGCAGGATGGATTGAAGTGAACACACCTATTGGTCTTCTTTATCTACCTTTTTAAATATAATAAATTAGCTCACTCTTTTAAACTTTAACTCCCTCACAATATGTACAGAACAATGCACTACATCGTGATGTGTATGTCGCCATAGGGTGAAACGGGATGAAGAACACAAAACATGTGAATATTTTGGAGAGAAACGCAGAAAATAAAAATGAGTTTATGTTACTGGTGTAATTTTGATTAAGCGTTCGTAGTTTTCCTGTTTGATCGGTTTCCCGTTCACTTCAACTTTGAAAAAATTAATCATCTCTCTTGCATCCACTTTTAAACAGAAAAAGAAAACTCGCGCAAAATATGACTCGCACACATATACAAAATGCGCATGTGTGCGTGAGATAAAGTCGAAGAAATATTCCCTCCAACAATTGGTTCAACAATCGACAAAAATAAGTCGACTTTTACGTGCCGGGCTATCTGCCCATAGGGAAGAACAAAACAACTGTCACACTTTTTTCACCGGGGTTTATTTGTTTTGTTTTGTGACAGCACCGGGAAAAGAGAAAAAAGAATCGTCAAAAATTAAACATTGTGCTAGGCAATTGGTAAAAAAAAATTGCTAAAATCACCTTTTGCAGTTTTAATCATTACCATCAATACTCAAACTGAATTAAAAGCCGTAATTCACTTGTAATCGAGACGATTGTTAAGAAAGCAGAACAGCATGCCCATAGTGCTATGAAAGTAGAACCCGTATATCGTTGCTCTTAAAGTGTGATAAACAGGCACTCCAGCATGAGCCACCATAGATCGTCAAACTATACGCCACGGCAAAATTACTATCAGCCCCAGTCTCGGGGACAGCCGTACAATGCCACGCCGACTGGAACGACCGGAAGCGGTCCTGGTACGGCCAGATTCACGATGCCGAATTTCAACTTCCCTCCACCGAGTCTTCCAGCCGCCGCCATGACCAGACCACCGCAACCACCTGCTCCAGTTCGCTCGTCCGCACCCTATTATTCGCGTGATCGTCCCGAGCACAGAAACGATAGCAATCAGTACCATTCTTCCGCACAGCATCACCCGTACAAACGGCCGTACAAATCATCGGGTGGTTCACAAGGCCGACACTATGGGGCAGCGCCCGGTTCCGGCGGTTCGCATTCCAGCGGGATATACAAACATGGGCACGCTGCATCTTCCGCGAGCCAAAAGGGCGCACCGTACTCGCGTTCTTCCGTGTCGCGACATGCGCCTAGTGGAAGATCACATTCAGTTCCTACCGGCACGGATCGTTTGAATCGAACACGATTGGACCGCTCGTCTTCCTGTAGACGCGATTCAAACCACTCTGGCTCCTCGGCAGCCTCAGAACGCAACGGATCTCGTCATTCGCGGTTTAAAGTGGTAAGTAGGCGTTGAACCAATTCGAATAACAAAAAAAACCTTACCGTCTCTCTTTCTCTCCGACAACAGGACACGGAGCGTGCAGAGATCCTGTCCAAATGGTGCCGCAACTACTGCGAAACATCGGAAGACATCGCGCGAAAGCTGGCGGAGATGGCCAACGATGAGGACCGTACGCTCTGGGTACGCTCGTCGCCCGCCGAACTGTACTACAAACGCGTCTCGGAGAAGGTCGTCGAATCGACACCGCGTCTCGACGCACTGTGCACACTGTTCGAAGAGGAGTTGATACGGCGCGCCGAACGAATACGGGTCACGCAAACACCGTACAATCCGCCGCCGCGCAAGCGCAAGATGAAAATGTGCCGCCACAAGCACGACAAATGTTCGTCCTCGTCGGAATCGTCCGACGAGGAGATGGAGTTCGAGGACGAGTGCAGCATGGAGGAGCTGACGGCGAAGATTAAGCATCCGTTGAGGTTGCACGTGGACCTGTGGTATAACGATCCGGGAGAGATGAACGATGGACCGCTGTGTCGGTGTTCGGCACGCTCTCGCCGGACGGGCATCCGACACGGCAAGTATCCGGGCGAGGAAGGCTTCCCGAAGTGTGACCCACACTCGAACAATGCGGACAAACTGTACCATTACCGGTGAGTGGAATGAGTCCGTTTGGATACGGTTTAGTCTTAAATTTTTTTTTGTGCTCCAAATGCAGCATTACCATTTCGCCACCGACAAACTTCCTCACGAAAACCCCCACGATCATCAAGCACGATCAGCACGAGTTCCTGTTCGAGGGTTTCTCACTGTTGGCGCACGAACCGATCGGTGAGCTGCCGACGTGCAAGGTAATTCGCTTCAACATCGAGTACACCATCCTCTACATCGAGGAGCAGATGCCGGAAAACTTTACCATCCGCGAGCTGGACCTGTTCGATCGCTACCTCTTCCGCGAGCTGCTCGAGCTGGTCGATTTCACCGTGCAGCCGTCCGGCTCGGGTGAGGACAGCTCCTGCCCCTGCTATCACTTTCTGCCGCGCTTCGTACGCGATCTGCCCGACAACGGGAAGGAGGTGCTGGCGATGGGCGAGGTGTTGCGCTATCTGCTCGACAATTCGGGCCCACTGGTGCCGCCCGACATGCTGAAGGAAATGATGGACATGAGCCAGAACGAGTGGCAGGATTACGTGGACTACGTAAAGGGCATGGTGGTGACGAATCCGGGCATGAAACCGTGCTCGGTTCGCGTCGATCAGCTCGATCGGAACGTAGGCGACGTGCCGGAAGCGACGGCGATCGATGAACAGGGCCTGGTTCATCCAGTGATCGTGCATTTCGGTATCCGCCCTCCGCAGCTCAGTTACGCCGGCAATCCCGAGTATCAGAAGGCGTGGCGTGAGTACATCAAGTTCCGGCATCTGATCGCCAACATGTCGAAACCGTCGTTCGAGGACAAGCGGAAGCTGGAGGCGAAGGAGAACCGGCTGCTGGAGATGCGCATGCAGGGACGCATGAAGCGGAACATTACGATCGCGGTAAGCGCGAAAGCGTTCCACCGGACCGGCATCATGTGCGACATGGTGCAGCATGCGATGCTGATTCCGGTGTTGACGGGCCATCTGCGCTTCCACCGATCGTTGAACGTGCTCGAGCGCTACATTGGCTACACGTTCACGAACCGCTACACGCTCCAGCTCGCCCTCACGCACCCGTCGTACAAGGAAAACTTTGGCACGAATCCGGACCACGCGCGGAATAGTCTAACGAACTGTGGCATCCGGCAGCCGGAGTACGGCGACCGGAAGATACACTACATGAACACGCGCAAGCGCGGCATCAACACGCTCATCAGCATCATGTCGCGGTTCGGCAAGGAGCACGAAACGGACAGCAACATCACGCACAACGAGCGGCTCGAGTTTCTCGGCGATGCGGTGGTGGAGTTTATCACCTCCATTCATCTGTTTCACATGTTCCCGGACCTGGAGGAGGGCGGGCTGGCGACGTACCGGGCAGCGATCGTGCAGAACCAGCATCTGGCCGTGCTGGCGAAGAAGCTGCACCTGGAGGAGTTTATGCTGTACGCGCACGGGTCGGACCTTTGCCACGAGTTGGAGCTGCGGCACGCACTGGCCAACTGTTTCGAGGCGCTGATGGGTGCGCTACTGCTGGACGGTGGCATCGAGGTGGCCGATCGGGTTTTTGCGTACGCCCTGTTCCAGGAGGATGACACGCTGCGCGGCATCTGGGTGAACTATCCGTCACATCCGCTGCAGGAGCAGGAACCGGTGGGCGATCGGCATCACATCGAGTCGTTCGAGATGCTTAAAACGCTCACACGGTTCGAGGACTCGATCGGTGTACGGTTCAACCACATCCGGCTGCTGGCCCGCGCGTTCACGGACCGCTCGATCGGGTTCACAAATCTCACGCTCGGCTCGAACCAGCGGCTCGAGTTTTTGGGCGACACGGTGCTGCAGCTGATCTGCTCCGAGTACCTGTACCGGCACTTCCCGGAGCACCACGAGGGTCACCTGTCGCTGTTGCGCAGCTCGCTCGTCAACAACCGCACGCAGGCGGTCGTTTGCGACGATCTCGGCATGACGCAGTACGCCGTCTACTCGAACCCGAAAGCGGACCTCAAAACGAAGGACCGGGCCGATCTGCTGGAAGCGTTTCTCGGTTCGCTCTACGTGGACAAGGGGCTGGAGTACTGCGAGACGTTCTGTCACGTGTGTTTGTTCCCGCGGCTGCAGGATTTCATCATGAACCAGGACTGGAACGATCCGAAATCGAAGCTGCAGCAGTGCTGCTTGACGCTGCGCACGATGGACGGTGGCGAACCGGACATCCCGGTGTACAAGGTGATCGAGTGCACGGGACCGACGAATACGCGCGTCTACTCGGTGGCGGTGTACTTCCGCGGGAAGCGTTTGGCGTGCGCGGACGGGCACAGCATACAGCAGGCGGAGATGAACGCTGCGAAGCAGGCGCTGGAAAATTCGAAAGATTTGTTCCCGCAGCTCGACCACCAGCGGCGCGTGATTGCCCAGAGTCTCAAGCGACAGAAGGTACCTAGGGCGGCGGGGGTAGGTGCGGGTGGGACGCGTGGCGGCACTGCTGGTGGTTCGTCGACGTTTGGTCCGAACGGTGGTGAAACGGAACCGATTGGGGAAGATGACCTAGAGGACGAAGATCTACTGCATGACGGAGTGGGACATCAACCGGTGGAAGGAGCGGCGGCAAAGCGAGCGCGTGAGCAAAAGAATGCGTCCGTCTTTCTACCCGAATCGGCCCGTTTACCGAAGCAGTACCAGATAAATCGCCGTTCGAGATCCGATAGTAGCAGCAGTAGTAATAGCGGCAGCAGCAGCAACAGCAATAATAGTAACCATAGCAACAGAGGCAATAGACTTGGAGTAACTGTTGCCGATGGAAGTGACATTTCCTCCGACAGTGATGAGTCGATGAACTCCTCTCGTACTGCAACTACTGACCGGAGCAAAAGCAGACGGCACAAGCGAATCGGTTCTTGTGAAAAAGATGAACCGGTTGGTACGGGAGCGAAACAAGCGGAACTACCGGCCCCTACCACGTGCGACTATAGTTCCGTGTCGGAGGACGAAGATTTCGGACTGGACGACATCTCGGACAGTTCGGAACCGTTCGAAAGCTGCCCGCCGGAGACGACAGAATACAAAACCGAAGACGACGATATTAGCGAGGATAGGGACATCGATATTAAACCTCCAGTGGAGGATCTGATCAGTAAGAGTGAGATTAAACAGGAAAATGTAGAAGCTATGGATGATGGTGGCGCTAGCACCGCAACCTCAACCGCAGGTACACCAGTGCAGCAGGTGAAGGTGGAAGGAACGGATGATTTATCATCGGATTTAGAGGCAGGAGAGATTGATTAACGTGTGTCTACACTTGTGTGCCAGCAAAATATACTCGTGCCGGAAGGATGCGCTTATATGCAACATTAGCCCCAGTTTGCTTTTAAATTACCAAATCTACTAAATGATAGGTGTAGGACATGATAGAAATTATTGTACACTTGGTGTTTAAGATATAAAGCTACCCATATTTCCATTCTGAAGATCTACTAGACTTTTTTGTTTTAATTACAAACTGCTTCACTACAAATTGGAGGATTCCGTCTCGTACGATTGGTAAACACGTGGTCAACTCGAACCGCATTCAGACATAACCTTTGTGTTGGTTTTTCGACTAGTTCAGTTATATAGCCACTGGTTTCTTTGGTACGATGCATTCGGCAATCACAGATTCGGGTTTGTGTTTGATGTTAACGGGGAGGGTCGCACGCAAAAGACTTTTTATTTTGTTTATTTCCACAACAAGCATTGTAATTTTCCTGGATTTCTGATGAGAACGATCGAAAGGATTCCTGACTTTGAATTTCGTGGATTCTATTTAGTTAATCTTCTTAAAATCGTAGTAGACTGTGAGATTTTATTAACGTTAAATATAACGAGTAATTCGAATGACGTTTGACAATTATTTAAAACCCAGTGCTGTCAGTCTGTCCGTGTGTTTGTAAACAAACCGGAAACAGCTAAACAACAGGGTGCTGATTTGGCGCCTGAATACTTGACGACATCTTTCGTTATCCTCGTGCCTGTTGTATGTATTTGAGGCAGCTGTTGCTTCTTCAACGGACGATGCCTTTCTACGCGGTCGCTAAAGGACGGCAGGTGGGCATTTACGGGACATGGTAAGCGTTTCTGGCTTGTAGGTTGGAGGGCAATCGTTTTACTCACCTCAAAAACTCACATTCTTCCAGGCCCGAATGCCAATCGCAGGTGAATGGATTCACTGGCGCACGGTACAAGAAGTTTAACACACAGGCGGAGGCACAGAATTTTATTGATCAGAATGGTGGTAGCGGAGCAGGTGTCCCTTTTGCTGCTAATAATAAGCCACAGAGAAACTGGGCCGGTAAACGAACTGCTTCGACGAGTTCTTCGACGGAAACCAATCCACCCGCCACGAAGCAATCGAAAAAGACCATTCTACTCGATGGACCGCCGGCCGCGGTGAGCAAAATGGTCAAGTACGGAGAGTACAGCTTTCTGCAGGACGACGATGGGTTCGTGCACGTGTATACGGATGGGTCCTGCGAGGGCAACGGTACGGCAAAAGCGGCCGCCGGGCTTGGAGTGTACTTCGCCGAAGGGCATGCACTGTGGGTTAACATTTAGTGTTATCTGTATTTTTTGTCTCTTCAATCTCACTAAAAAATGCTATCGATTGCAGCAATACCTCCAAACCGGTCAGCGGACGTGCCACAAACAACTGCGGGGAGATACAGGCGGCTTCGCTCGCCATCAGGCTCGCCCGGCAGCAGGGCGTTCGGCGGCTCGTTATCAACACCGACTCACAGTTCATGATCAACGCCATCACGAAATGGTTGCCGGGATGGAAACGCCGCAACTGGACGCTGGCCAACGGTACACCCGTGAAAAACAAGATTGATTTCGTCGAGCTCGAGGGTGAGATGAACGCGGGCGGTATGGTGATCAAGTGGAACCATGTCGACGCTCACTGCGGCATTTTGGGTAACGAACGTGCCGATCAGCTGGCTCGCAAGGGTTCGGAAATGTTCCGTCAACAGCGGAATGGGACAGGCCGGTAGGAAAGAGTCATTGTGCAGTGAAGTCGTTAGAAGTTCGCATCGGTAGGGATACTGAAAGATCCTACATAAGAAAACTTGATTGAAATCCTAAAGCGCCGTTAGATTTATATTATTAGCATGACATATAAGGAAAAATACAAATAGGTAACGTTGTTAAAATAAATAACAAATGTTTTTTTTCTCAACAGCATCGCTCGCACACTAAACAAACGAATGAGAAATTGTAATTAAATTTTATTAAATAGCGCAGCTCAATCTCCCATGTATCCCACGGCCTACCCGGCACCCTTCCGCATTCTGCATCCTCTCGAATGAATGCTGCCCCCCTCCCCCCTGAGCTTCCCGTTTTATTCCACATCGTTTATAGCTTAACTTCACCTCGTTATTCTAATTACTTAATTATGCAATGCCATTTGTCACTTGTGTGAGTGTGTTTCCTTGTTATTGCGAGAGGCGATGGGGAAGGAGGGGGTAGAGATAGGGGAGGAGATTTAAGTGTTCCCTTTTTGCTACTTCTCCAACGCTCTTCCATCGTCCCCCCATCATATATGCTTAAAACAGCACATTTTTATTTCTGCGAAAAGCGTTCAGTTTTTGTTCTAGCGTTTTGCTCCCTTTTCCCTTACCTGTGTTAAGCTTAGTGTTTAACGCAGTTCTACTTGTTGTTCGATCGTTTTTGTTTACTTGCTCATTTTGAATGTTTTGCTTGTTTTGCGGGTTCTTTAACCGTATGCTCTATGAATATTGTTCGTGCTGTTTGTTCGACTCCTTTTCCGTGTTAGGGTGTGAATATTAATATTTGATTAGATTCAATTCGGTAGCTCCGTTTTTTTTCTCTATCGTTTCCCTGCAATCTTTGTGTTTTGATCTGAACTGTATCGCGTGCGCGCTCGCTCGCCACGGCTGCACCAAGTTGGCTTATTGTATTATTATTTTACTTATCGCCTTTCGTACATCTAGCTTAATTCGAACCAGTTGATAGCCTGCCACATCTGAATGAGGACAACAGTGTTGTTTGCAAACACAGTATGAACGAAATGTGTTAAATTGCGTTAAGCAGAATGATCAGAAGCTTTACAAATCGTAGTAGTTTGATCCCGTTGATTATAGAGAGAGCGTAAAAAGCTCATAGATTGCACCAAACACCACGCAAGCGAGGCTGATTTGGGTAGCAGAAACGTCGAAACGAAGCTCACACTAGAAAAAGAATTCCGTATTCTATTGTCAAACAAAAAAACACAATCATACGGAAGCTTTTATTCGAGGTCTTTCATTGCTCGATGGGAGGATACGCTTGGTGCAACCCCCTACCGTACGCAGTTCTCGCCTCGTCCTGATAGAAATTATTGTACGTTAAAATTTGCTTATCGGAAAACACAATTTACTGCTCACGCTCACGTCGCTCTTCCAGACGTTCTTCAAGTTTTGGCATTATTGTGGCCTCATAACCCCCTCGTTTGATCCTTTTGTTCGTCTGGCGATAACCTGCAAGTTTTGCCTGCCCGTCTAAGGCTTTTTCCCGTCTTATACCTTTTCAAGAAAACTTTATTTTTTCATTCACCGATTCGTCGTTCAATTAACGTTAAATTTAGTTGCATCCAGTAAATGTATTCCCTACATCGGTTCCGTTATCGTGGCCGTTTTGTTCAGCTCCTACCGAATCCGTCCGAACACCACGACACACTTCACCTGTTTTTCTCCTTTTGGTTTAGATTAACAAACTGGTCCTCCTAATTGTAAGTGTCTGCTTTATTGTAGTATTTAATTTCTCTTTACGAATGTCTAGGTAGCCTAAATGTAACACGTGTACGGGCGGGGGTAAGTAAGAATCCTCTCTTGATCGTTCCGCTAGACTGTTGGTAAGAGATTCTTCTTGAATTTTTTAAATGTATTTTTTTTTTTACTGCTAGTAGTACGCCCAACAGTTAGTCGTGTTGACTTTGCCTTACCTCCCTTATAGTATGTGTATGCTTTTGCTTGTGCCTTCTTGTCGGCTCCTGTGTTTGTGATGGTTAGTTGTTTCGCTTTCGAAAAAGTTTGGCGTGACATGTGGTTTCGACAGCGCGTAAAACCATGGCATGTTTTTCAAAGCTGGTTTTTCTTTAACATTTTATCCCTACGTAATCGTGCGCTCGGTTGCGGTTTCTAGTACGCGTTTGTTGTTCGTCCTTACGATGGTTACGGTGCTAGATAGACATTTCGCATGTAGTTGTAGTAGATATGTTGATTGGTATGTGTGCATGTCTTATGTTACGCATTATTCCTGTACTGGTGTAATGGTAGTATGCAGCAATGCCTACTTGGCAGCCGGCAGAGCAGAGTGGAAAAGAAAATGGAGTTCAAACCTCCTTCCGGAACGGTTCATTGGGCCTCGAGTATTCACGTTGGAAGGACATTCGTAACATTTGGGTGCGTACCAGCAGGAGTGTCCGTTGAGTAAAACTAATAATAATTAATGTCGGTATTTATGATACATATATGTTATGCTCAAACTCAGTGCGAAGTGATGTGAAAATCTTATTGTTCATGTACAAAAAAAAAACAAAACAAAATTATTTGAGTGTTAGCTTGGTCAGCTTAGATTACATCGATCCGAATTCATCTCGATACGAATGAAACTAGAGAACGAAAACTCGGTAAGATTTACTTTACTTCTCCTAGACTTATGCAGCACCGCACACCGCATTCAAGATCAGGAGTAACTTCATAACTAAAATAATAAGTGTAAGAACAAATTTTGCCGACCTTTGCGATACAAGTGTAAAAGGGAAACAAAACCGATGAAAAAAAAATCACTACACTCTCGAAATCACACGCATCGGCGCGAGGAAGAATGGACATGGACTCTTCCCATCCACACGCACACACGCTAACGTAATGCAGACGAGGTCAGGGAGTCCTTTTTAATGCTCTGGTTCCACACGCACCGCTGCGTGCCGAAGTTTTGCTGGACGGTACCAATCAATAATATTAATGTATCACAGGAAACCGGTAAATCTGTCGTCATCCGTCGCGGTCAGCAAGCCACCGTTTGCTAATAGTATTGGCGCTCCGGTGATGAAACCCTTCGAAACAGGAATGGATCTTGTGCTGCCCTTTCTCTCTCCCTTATTCCCCGTCAACGCACCCCACCTAGCTTCACTCTTTCCGTGTTCCGTGGGGCGCATAATCATGACTAGACAATGTGTTGAATTATGAACGTGTGCTGAGATGCAAGCTAGCTAACACTACTTGCATATTTGTGAACTAATCCATCCCCCTTCAAATCTTCCTCATTCATTCTTATTCACGCTAGAACAATACCCTTCTAAAATGGATCCTGTCTAGTCCGTTGTGCAGAAGGGTTCAAGCAAAATATTGGGAAAATCAACTGAAACACTAGAACTCAACCCATGGAACGCTGTTCCTATGATTGTCAGAAAGCAAGGGAATGGTTATCGTATGGGACATATGTAAAAGAATTAAAGCTCACCGACGATTCGCGAAAAAATATAACGATCGAAAACAGAACGGTCTCGTAATTCTAAACACAATACACATTTGAGTATTCAGTAAAACTAGCACTGAACTAGAAACGATCAACTCAAACCGTGCCATCATGCAGATGGTCCTTCAGCAAAGAAGAAAAGCGCACAAGGAACGCGAAATCGGTGTTGAAAATGATTGTCAATAAATCGGTGTACCGAAAAATCTCCTGGGTTTGTGTGTGAGTTTGGATGTGGATGAGGTGGGTCACTGTTTCTGTGGCGTAAAACCTGTGGCTGCGGCGAACCGTGAATGGGGCGCATGGTTTGTTTTTTTAATGTAATCCTTTTGTAGCGTGTTTCTTTACGTTTCTTCATTGTGCGCAACATTACTCACTATCGTTTGTCGCTGCGATCATACCTAGTGCGCTAGCCTTTCTCTGACATATCCTTTCCTCTATTGGTTCCCATTAAACGTTAGTTTTGGCGAATGCTACCTGTAAAATGCTTTAAGCAGTTGGTTAGCGAGTAAGAGCGTCTGCATGGCGAAGCGATTTCGCTGCCAGCTCGCATGACCTGGCCCTGTGTATTGGCCTGTTTCGTGTATGCATGGGGAGGGAGGATGGGTGTTTGTAGTAGCATTTCAAGTAAAGTGTAACCAAGTTACTTGCCTATTCCGTTCCACTACGCCCTACGCTGAAAAACTCCTTTATCTGGGGCGCGTATTATCACTCTACCTCGCTCGCATTATCCTTCTACCTTAAATAATTACAAACGTTATCGACTTTCTTTACGCCCTATGCTGCCTTTAAGCATGGTTTGCTTTGTTTTATTCTAACGAAACGAATAGCTAAACCTGCAAAGCGAAAAAAGTATGTACAAATCAGCTGTACAAAATAGCGTAAATAAAGCGCCGGACGCAAAAAAAAGGAAAACTTACCCAAAATGGACAATTATACAGCCTCGGGGAATCAAATGCTTCAGCAGCATATCAAGGACAGAGAAACAAAGCGCTCGTGTTAGGGCGCAAAGAATAAACAAAAAAAATTGACACCCGTACCTTATCCTAACTAACCTTGGCCTTTCGATTGATCACATTTGCGCGCAGCATACAGCACACGCTCGCGCGCGCGCGCACACACACACACACACATTCGTCGGTTTCCATCCTCACGCGAATTAGAAGAACTATCTATTAGAAGTTCCACCATTGATAGGATCGTTTTCCTCTGACGGCTCTGACTGCGCTTTATCGCCTTCTTACACAAACACACACACGCAAAGTGTACTAAAAACATCGATTGCTTACGACACCAAGATAATTAAATCTTCTAGCAACGAGCGCCCCTCGCATCGTGGTATGCATTCCAAAGCAAAGGGTGCACCGAATGATGAATACATGTATGCAGGTTGTTGTGCTTGTACGACGTATTTACAGTCATGACGGACAAATATGATGACGGTCCTCCTACGGGTGATGCTTTGAAATTTCCTTCCCTCACTCTCTCTCTCTCTCTCTTTCTCTCTCTCTCTTTTTCTTGTTTTTGCTCTCGCTTTCTTTTTTCGCTACTAAACCCATCGACCGTTGCTCAGCAAACAGGAAATTGAAATTTTTGAGTGCAATGCACAGGTTCCCGGTGGTAGCGAGTAAATCCCTTCCGTTGCTGCTCGCGGTATTCCATTGCGTTCTTTAATTAGTGAACTAATAATTATTCATGAGCATTAATATCTTCCGTTTGATGCATACTGGACGAGAGACATGCGTTCGAGACGCCATCATGAAATTGGTGGATTGACTGCTGGCGGGATGGCATGTGAAAAGCTTTCAATAGGGACCCGCAACGGGACCCGTAAAAAAAAAACGAACCCAAAACCAAAATTTGGACGAAAAACAAATGTCCGCGCTGCTGCCGTTGGTGTCGATCCTTACTTAATCCTCCGTGAACGGATGCTCCGAGGTGTCGCTGATGTTTTTGCGCCGGTTTTCCAGTATCTTTGTCGCCTGCTCGAGCGTTTCCAGATAGTAGAGATTCGCCAGGTCCTGGTTGGAGTAGTTGCTTTCGTCGTACCCAAACGTCATGCCGAGGATGATGTTGAATGCGCACGTGTCGTACTCGTGGCAACCGGAGTACCGGTAAAGTGGCTTCTTGTTGTACTTACAACCGCCGGTTTGTGCCCCTACGGAGAAAATAAGTTGGCATAAGTTGCTTGTCTTCCAATTGAACACGATATTTCTAACGTATTGTTGTCAAACTTCCTCTGAGTAATCGTATGAGATTCGAGAAAAAATGTATTTGAACGTATTTTAACTATAAACATTCAACTGGTTTCGTGGAATGCGAGTAAGTTTATAAAATATTTAAAGAAGAATCACCGAATAATCATAATTAACGATTCACGTTACAAAAGAGTTAAAAAATCGATAGAATACTGGCTAACCATCGAATTTGAATAGAAGATTCGCTCTAGAAGACACGAAAAAGAGCAAAAATCGAATATAAAAAATAGTCTAGTATCGCCGAGTAAAGTCGATTCATAGCTGTAGCTGAAAAATGTAGCTGCACTCCCGAAAAAGCTAATACAAAAAAGGTCAGCAAAATTAGAATCATAAAATGAGTGAAAAATTACCTACAATAGTTAAACTCTATGAGAAATGGACAAATGAAAAGAGAAAGTGTACGTGATGAGAGCCGATGAATTTCTTCTTTTTGGCGAATCATGGATTAAACCACATCTTCTAATTATTGTCACAATTCATAAGCTATTAGAGCGATGCAAATGATTAACGTGAAAGTTTTAAATTGCTTGCTAGTTCCTAGTTTAATCACCTAGTTTGCCATCTTTCAGTTTTAAATTCGTGGATTTTTGCTGTAATTGGCATTTCCTTGTCGATGCAAACATCAATTGGTGATGAAAACTTACTAAACTGCTCCTTACATGGATCTTTACCCCTTTCCCTTTCCTATAAGCGACGGAAATTATGATGCCCGGTAAGGCACACCTACCGATCGGATGCAGGCACTCCAGCGTCAACGCACAGCGCACCCACGGCAACAGCACCTTCTCGTTGACCGTCGCACTGCTCCGAAAGAACACGAACTCGAGCGAGGTCATCGGTAGGAAGAAAAAGTTGTCCACCGCTATCTCGAAGTATTCGAACATCTTCGGATGCGTCCGGCTCGTGACCGGTTGCTTTGTTGCGCAGCCGAGCACACCAGCGCTACTGTTCTCCGCCCGCACGCGCACATCCTCCAACTCGCGGCCGGTGCCGGTGCCACCCTTCAGCCGCACGCTGTTCTCGGTGAACAGGATCAGCTTCGAGCGGGCCAGCGCGTCGTGGATGATGATCGGCCGGAAGGCGTGCATACTCCGGTCGGTCACGTGTGCCGGCAGCCGGCTCAGATCGTACGTTATCACAGTGCAGTGTGCCGTGGCCGCCGTACTGTTGCACGAGCCCTGCAGCGTGTGCAGATCGGACTCGGTCAGCCCGAGATCGTACACCAGCAGCGGCTGGGACGGCAGCTTCATCGCAATGTTCTGGACGTACAGCAGGGCCGACGCTACGTCACCGGGCAGTGCGTACGTGACGATGGTGAAGTTCGCCCGGTTGCTGGCATTGTAGAGCGGTTGAGTGAAACCGAGCTGGGCCAGATACTTTGGATCGACCTCGGGCCGCGCGTCGGAGTTGGATTCGCGCAGATTTTTCTACCAAGCAAAAGCAAGAAAAGGGAAAGCAAACGTTAGCTCGCACAAGGTTTCACGTACCGGGAAGTGCCGCATGACAACTTACCTTAAAATTGCGGAACTGTTGATGCGTCTGGGAGACGATGTTCTTCAACGAATCATTCTGCTGACCGGCGGATGCGAACAGTATCAGAAGGAAGGTGGTCATAATCACGCACGTCAGTGTCAGCAGGAATGCTTTCGTTCTCATGGTTTCTGCCCTTTTCCACCGCCGCCTAGAATGTTCGCTAGAATGTGCTGCTGAATCCGAGCTTGCCGAATCCCAAGCTGCGCTCGTTGCGTTCGCGTATTACTGGATGGCTTCGGAAATGATTGCGTTTCCGGGGGAAGGGAAGAAGATCACAATCAATCAGCACCTCCTCGCCATCGGCTGCTGCTTACTTGCGCGTTTCACAAACCACAACAATCCCTACGCTGCAGGACGATGGCAGTAGCAGATGGATACTGTTTTGCCGTTGCCGTTGAGTGCGTGGAACATGGGAAGAGAGCCAAAAACAGGAACGACCGAAACGAAAAAGAAAAAAGAAATCCAATGTAAGTATGAGGCGCAGAACAGAATCAACATTTACTTTGTATATCAGCGCCCAAACAGAAATAGTGATAAAGTGCAGTGCAAACTTCGCCATCGGTTCCGAGGTCGTGGTGAGCGAGTTGGTTTAGTTGTGAGATTTTGAACGGCGCAGCCGCCACCAGAGCGTGTAACGCTTGAAAGTCCCCCCGAATGAGTTCTACGTACTTAATTTATGCTAAAAATCAACCATATTATCTACGGCAACAATGTGATTCATTAAGAAGCTCTTGACAGTCGCTAAACAACGCGTTTTAATGACTGGCTCTAGACGAGACCCGTATCTGGTTTGTGGAAAGCGTTAGAATGCACTGGAACTGGACGGAGCCATTACTCAGCACACAGTGAAGCAATGCGGAATGGCTATTCCCCCAGTTTATTTGCACCGTATTTTCAACGTTCGAAGGATATATTTGCGCTGCCAGTCGTAAATAATTACTGACATGGTTGAATAATTGATCCTTTTGTTTTTGATCGCAGAACATTTGAAGCTAAAAGATTTGTATATTCACGTCTTCATGCTGGAGTACAATATGATCAATTTAATCAAGAATACAACAGTCCTTTGTACGGCAGAACTAACATTTCCGCAAGATGCCACAAGATGTCACAAATCAGCAAAAAAATTGAATCTTTCCGAAAATATAACTTCATCTTGATGCATTGTCAATGCATATATCAATAATGATCCTGATCTTGATTCCAGTTTCAAGCATTTTAATTCTTCATGATGAATATAAGGGTTGGGATAAAAATCCAATCCAACTCCAAATGAAGTCTAAGTATAGCTACGGAATGGCTTTCTGGACGAAAAATTCTAAGTTTCTGTTTGAAACATTTCGAATCGAATTTATAAAGTTAATATTATATCAGCAGAATTGATACGCTCATATACTTATTTACTTAACTTATTAATTATTATCTGGCCTGACGTCATCTAATTTTACCTGGGCCGAAACTACAAAACAAATTTTCTTAAAAATTTGCTTAAAATATGGTAGTAACTAACCGAACTAAAAGAAATAAGGCAAATTATATCAACACCGATCGACGGACAGAATAATGAATAAATAAATAACATAGAAAGAACAGAAACGTGCATGGTTCTAATATAATCTAACCTAACATCAAAAATCTCATCACAGTTTAAACACGCTGTAAAGCATTATAAAGCTAAAAGCTACATCCACCTCCTAAGCATCGTGCATGATCAATTTCAATTTTGCATTGCGTAACATTCTTTCCCATATCTTTTACAGGTCCAGGTGCATGCATACTCAGATAGTTGAATGTATAATTCCAGTACTTCCAGTACATCGCCAATAGCGCCAGATTTCCTCATCGCTCGCTCCAGGACCTCAAAACGCCACTTAGCTAGTGAAGGATGTTATTGCACAACATGACCATTCAAAGCAAGGGTTGGGCGAGTTCGTTCAATCACGACATCAGCTCCATTAAACGAACCGTCCCCTCCCATCGACAAGGACCGATGGACCCGTATACTGCAATGTATCGGAAAATAGAAGGTGCGTGTCAACCCGTCATCGGTGGTTTCATCATCATCATCATCATCATCATCATCATAAGAAGCGATGTGTGCTATGTCCCCATCGTTTAACGGGCAAAGCGCGATCTCGAGGAAAGGGAAGGCGGCATGGACCGAGTCGGAAGCGCCAGCAAAAATGGCGATTTAATGTTACATTTCCCTCCCTCGTTCCGGCCGGTCGGTGGAAAACGTGTGAACGCGGGCTAGAAATGTTGCCGCCACCGTCTGTGATTACGGTGTGTGTGTGTGTGTGTGTGTCCACCGACAATACGGCGAGATCGAGCGGGCTGGACGACGCGATAAGAAGCGCACTGGCTACAACCGAACACGGAAATGTAGTTGATGCTCGATTATCCACCAGGCACTAACTATTATTTTATCAGCGATTGTGCATTGCCGCGCCGGCATTCCCGCTTATCGTATTATTAACATTTTTATTGCACAGCGCGCTACTAAGCACACAAGGATTAAAGATATCTTTTATTAAATTAGCATGATAAATGAGGCGCGTTCTCAATGCGGACGAGCAGCGGACGGGCGACACGGTTGACGATCTTGTTACGGTCGCAAACTCAAACGCAATCGCAGACGGCGGTGGGCGAGATGCTGCCCGCCATCATTAAGAGCAGCAGTTTATTAGAGCGCTAGTAAAACTACACGATCTTCCACACCGATGCCAAAGGGTGAACTTGTGCAAGCCTCACCGCGCGTGTGTGGTTCGTTTCGTAACGGAGGGCGCGCAATGAACAGGTCACATTCCGGGCACGATGATATGCTCTCACACTGGTAATTGATATCCTACCGAAGAGAACCCATCTAACCCATGTAACCCGGCTCTCTCTC
>JXWZ01009318.1:0-19277 GCA_000956215.1 Anopheles farauti No. 4
TCAATTGCTGTGTTCGAAACATCAAGAACAATCTGTTTTTTAAGTGCTTATTTTATGGTAATTTTTCATTCTCTTAACACAAAATAAATCATGGAAATGTACTGGAAGCTGGTAGCAAAAAATCGAACACGAAACTGGAAGGGATTGAAAACAGATAATAGAAGATTGTTTTCTACAAGCTGGAACAATGATTTCAAGGTTGGCGTGACCCTGCCAGTGGCAGTTATTGATGGCCACTATTAATAACCTTCCGTTCCAATCTTCTGTACCATATTGTCTGTTTTTGCTTTGCCATGATTCAGTAAGATGGTGGATACGGTTGAGCAAGATAATTTGGGACCTAAAGGAATTTTTGTTTTCTTTATTATCTCGAGAATGCTTATTGTGGCATGCTAGTGAGTTTGTGCAATGAATATGTGTTTTAATTTGCTTCGAATAAGCCAGTAACGGGTGTGTAGATGCATTATGTTAAATTATGTTTTAAATATTATCGTTTTTGATAAGATCTTTCAATTCCCTTACGGTTTTTCTTATTTATTTTATTAAATATATCCATGTTTAGATAAAAAGCCTTCTTTTAAATCTGGTTTAAAATCTTAAATTGAGCGTCGTGTTCGGTAACAACGTACGAGAATGAAGAATATATGCTTCCAAGCACCAGTGGAGCGTGCTTTATTTAGCAGCAATCAAGCAGTTCGTGTGAAAGTGAAGTTGTGAAAACAACTTTACTCGACAGACATCCAATGTTACGCGCGTCTAAAGACTAAAAAAAAAAATGATATGTAGCGACGCACGATGAAGAGACTGCTTATTGGATTAGAAGGATTTTCGTGCTTTTCATTTCTATCAGTTCTTCATTCGCTGCGAGTGGTTCTATTGTTGGAGCTCTGCCCCACCCACCCGCCAGTTCCACCGTTCGCAGGTTTAGGCAAATGTTCCGCCAGCTTTCGATTGCGCCGGGTTGATTAGGGTGAAAATGGTACTAAAGTTAATGTTTTGACGATAGCTTATTTGTAGATTGGATTTTTTGTCCGTCAAAAAGTGCGGCGCAGAACCCGCCATCCACCTGCGGATTCATGCTGCAGAAGCGATCGATTGGGAGTATGTTGAAGCCATCTTGCCGAACCCCCCTCCCTGGCGGTGGCTTAAGGATTAGAAGTGGAAGAACTGAATAAAAGCTGATTAGCGTACGAACGGAAAATGATAGGCGTGGTGTGGGGACCGATTGCAGGGCACTTCTATTTATTCACGTTGATTTGGTCGTGTTTTGTTTTGTCTTTTTTATGCCAATTACAACCGCTGTCATTAATTGAATCACTTAATCGCAATCATTGTGTTGGGAGTTTGATTTATGATTGTTGTAGAACGTGCATCGCTTGATGAAGTTTATTTCCAACATTGACCTACGACGAATACTAGATGGTGAGGATTATCTTATTAATTTATAACACTTGAGACACGCCTCTCTCAAGTGCGGATTGAGCAATTCACCTATCTAACAAGCATGTTCAGCAAGGACTGGGTGACAATTTTCGAACTCAATCCAATCGCACATGACATCGTATAAGCTGTCATGTTTATCATGATGGGAAACTTTCGCTCCGTCGCGTTACTCTCCCGCCCAGAGATTATCGTCTTTCCATCTACGTTCGGTGTGTTCGGTGATTAGACGCTGTTATCGTCACCGTCCGGAACCGTCACCGTTGCAGGTGTTGGTGGACACGAACGCTAGATTAGTTCGTTAACTGAAATGAGCCAAGCGCTCGCGATGAGCAGCCGCTTGATGCTGGCAGTGTGGTTCGGTCGCCCCATTTCCTCGCACCGTCCTGAGTTAAAGCGACCTCTTGACCCTGGCACAATAAATCGCAACTTGGACCACGGTCGACGTGAACGCCCGAATGGCTTTGGTCATAATTTCACCCCGAAATCCTCCCATCGTGCAAGGTTGCGAAGGCCGCACGGCCGAACCTTGCTGCGGCCCGGTTTCACCCACGGGCCGACACGTACGGAATCAGTTATCAGCATACGAAGTGCGAAACACGGTCGTGGGATGGGGCCCCATACATCGACAAACATAGCACGCGCTTCAAGGGAAGGATAAAGCTAAGCTTTAAGGGAAACGGTTGATAGAAGCGCGAGTGGAGCAACAGAACGACGAACGGAGCGCTGTCGCAAAGATAGCAGAATATCTTTGGCGAAAGATATTGTTGTCGTCGTCGTCGGCGTCGTCCTGTGGCGCTGGCTTCCTCTCCACCAAACCGATGGTTGTCTCCACTGGGAACAACGTGCCCGGCACGGCACAACGTGGCTGGATGCTGTGGGCCACGTGACGATGGATGCGAGATAACGTAAAAATGCATACCACCCACAAAAAGGAGCATAAGAAAGACGGTGGGGGTCCGTGTGTGCGTGCTTTCTGGAAGGTGGAAGGTTGCTTTCCGCAACGGTTTCGTATGTAGGTGACCGACGCCAACACGGTGTGAAATATTCCCGGCCTCCCCCCTCCCCCTCCCTCACCCCAACCATCCCTTCGTAGCCTTTGTTCCACATGCTGTTGGTAAATAAATGCAGAGCACATTACGGTTGGTCATTTACGAGAAGCGGTAGTGGGTGTTGGGGCAAAGTGGGTTCATAAAATATCGCCTGGCAGATGCGGCGAGATGCGACGTTTGATGCGTCGTCCTGGTGGCACTACTGTTGCGCGCGCTCTCCGGCACTAAAGAGGGGCGAGAAAGAACGTAGGCGATACGAGTTGTCAGCGGAATCGTGGAGTCCTTAGAGAGCAACGTGCGCCGACGATGCTGTACGACGTCGACGGCCACGGACAACGGCTGCTGGACTTTAGGTGAGCCAATCCTTTTTTTTTTGTTGATATTGTGCACCGGCCATACTCGGGGGCTCAACTCATCTTCCTTGCCCCGGGCTGCACTCGCTCGTCCGGTGAGACTTAAATTGGGCGAACGGACGAGACGGAAAGTGCTGCAAGGCATTGTCGGCCAGACACGTAGCACTTTTGAATTTTTAATGCCTCGTTCCATCCACGATTGGGGGAGCGGGGTAAATTTGAGGCTCACCAGTGGAAGCAAAAATTAAAGCACAAATCCACGACCACCCCAGTCTTTGGTTACCGTTTTAAAGCTCTTTCACTGGTGTGAAGATATACATGAAGCAACTACTGTCTGACGAACGTGGCAATCATATGAACTTTATTAAACAGTTTTATTTTATTTAATAATTAAACTATTTAAAGCATGGTGAGGTTCGTTGGGCAATGAATTAAATTATTCGTTACAAAAAGGATCGATCTTTGAAATTTTTTAGACATGAAATTTTCACTTTTCTTCGCATTCTGATCAAAATAATCAAAATAAATTAGTCAAATAATGAAAGTTACCTGCACTGCTTTGGGATTTTAATCTACAAAAGCATTATTAAAAACGATAATCAATTAGATGCTTGGTAAACTTACACTAAAGAAAGTAAATAAGACCTAAGACATTAAATAAAAATGCTCTTATTGTGGATGGCTGGAATTTTGCTGAAATTTTATTATTGCGCCAAGTGCTAGTAAGCTGTATGTGACATAAATAAATTGACTGACTTATATCTTTTGATCGGTTCTCGAGTAGTTTCTACAAGACGGGAAAGTCCATTACCGTTAAACAATATTATCCTTGCTAGTGGTAGTAAAAATTATTAAAGGGCGCATGAAATGAATGGGATAAAGTGTTCAACTCTCATTCCCGTGTGCAATCTATGGACTACGAAATCGTTGCAAGTAATGTTGAAATGCATCCATTTTCTGCGAATCCTTCGATTGCTCCTTCGATAGAGTAAACTGCAAGGTTGAGTAATGTCGGATCCAGTTGGTTGGACGTGGTGGGTGCCAAGGTTGAGCTATTTTCCTTTCAATTTAACTTGTTTCCGTTTCCGATGCGGCGACACTCCGCCATCCGATCACACCGGCTTCTCTCACCCACACGCTGGTAGTGTTCGCAAGTCAGCAGAGGTTAGACTGAGGAGGAGAAGGATGTGGAGAAGGATTTTTGTTTTTTTTTTCATCGTAGTGTGGAATGAATTTCGCACGTGCCGCCTTGTCGAAGGCGGGCTTCGGTTGAGTATCAACTTTATTAGATACTATTCATCAGCGCCAACACATGGTTGACAGTTTTCCGTTCGTTCGCTTTTGCCGGGAGGAGGTCTTTTTTTTGGAAAGTTTCCTACGCTGCATGCCTTTTTGGTACCCGCTGGGACAAAGTTGCACCCTGCAACCGTATTCCTGATGTTATGGCCGGGGCAGGTGGTTGCTCGGTGGGAGTTATTTTGGTCTTCTGCGAATGCATTTTTCTGTCAAATTATATACCAAACGGGTGCTGGAGGAAACTTGCACTGAAGGAAAACAGCGCACGACGTTAGTACAGTTCTTACCGACCGACGCGCGCTATGTACCTTTCTGTTTTCTTTGCGGAGCTTAACTTTTTTGGTCTTAAATTCTAGCCAAAACAGTAAGTTGTACATATATGGTAGTGTTGTTGAACGAAATGCATAGATACATAAACACATACACTGGCTCAAAGCGTCCGTGCGAGAGAGGATAGAAGACCGAGAAGGAATGCGCTAATACTTTATCTTCTCCAACTACCACATGGCGCACCGATATCGTTAGGAGACTGGCAGTAAACGATCGTTCTTTTGCATTATGTTCGGACTTCTTCTTTGTGTGCCCACTAATCCAGTGCTCCGGGAAGAAAGTGGTAACGACTCTAGTGGGCTGCTGCGCCGTACGTACACTGATGCCGAACCATATTTCGTATTGAACGAGGACGGGGAAAATTTTCTCATAGTTTTCCGAAATTTTCACATGTGTTTCGACGTAAGTGTTTTATTACTAAAGCGGAACCGGAGCCAACCGTGCACGGGGGTTAATGTAGAGGAAAAGTTTTCCTCCGCTCGTGTGATGAACGATGGTGGGTAATTAATCATCGGAAACGATATTCACTTTTGGCCCGCGTTCGGCGGAAACGGTGTGAATTCCATACGCCGGTGGAGTAATGTGTGCCCTTCTCGTTGTAGCCTAACCGATCCCAGAAGTGGAGCATTACGGAGAAGACCATTTGTGCACACAAGAGGGTTTACACACACACACACACTGGGAAACCCGTACCGAATCGCTAGGATGTGTACCAGAAAAGAAAGCAAGCGGCATCTCGAAGCGGCACAGTCGGTTCACTTCTTCCTACCGGCCGGTTGTTTCTGGTGGTACGCGATCCTTCCGAACACAAACCCGGTGCTCCGTTGAGCGGTGCAGTAATTAATCATAACACGTACGCGTAACGAAAAATTACGGCTACCGAAAGGCTTCTTCCTGTACGGACGGGAGAAGGTCGCAAGGGAAAGAGAAAACATGCCAGTAAACAACCCTCGAAACAGACCGGAACGAAGCGAAGACAGTCGACAAAACAAACAACCAGATGAGAAGAAAGAGGCACAGGTAGGCACGGGGCGGGAGCGAAAAATCTCGGGAAAATTTGACACCACCGCATTTGCGCATTCGGAAGTGTTTGACGTGACACCACGGATCGTCCCGCGGCCGAGGCTCGATCGATGAGGCGCCGAGTGGTGGCAGTGTGGAAAGGAAACTCTGATGAGCCGACCGGCAAAGATGCCTGCACGCTGGTTTGTGTTCGCTTTCAGCACCGGGCAGAAAATGAGCGTGAAGATTTATGACACTTCGGAATGTAATTTAATATTCATTTATTTAAATTCCTCACCGAAACCTGCCTGACGCCGCACCGGAATGGAACAGCCACTACCTTAACGCAATGTACACTCTCTCACTCACACACACACACACACACACATTCGTACAACCTAGCGCACGTGAACTTGATTGTGGGCATTATTTCGTCCTTGTCTCGCCTGCGGTTTCCGTTGTCATGGCTGCGGATGACGGATGTGCAACTGGTAAGGTTTTTCTCGTGCGGTTTGCTACATGGTTCGCGTTACGTTAATGGTTTCGCTCAATTATAGCACTGTCGGGTTGGAGATTTTGGACATCGCAATATGATGCTCGAAGTAATTAGAGTTCGGCGAAGGTCATTTTTAATTGACGGTTGATTGAAGTTTTGCGATCATTTAAACCAAGTGTTGATGAAGTTGAAGATCAAAATAGTTAACATGAAATGACCGTTTATTTGACCGAAAGCTGTCTTTGTAGCTACCATTGTCTACTGCAATACAGTAAGAATGACTTATAGTACAACTAATATATTACGATTGTAATTCGAATGATTCAGAAGTCGGAAGTATCACCGCTCACAGACATTTAATATTTTAACACACTTTGCCAGTTAAACTAACCAACGAAGAAGTCAATCGAAAATGTTTTGTTGAATTTGTTAAACCCTCCGTCTTGTTTGTTTCGTTCAGTCAGTGTGTCTTGCTCGAAACCACAATGCCGTTCGCTGTAAGCAGAAAATAACAGTATTGCTATCGTGCCGGTAAGGGGAAGCCTGCGGTTGGCATCGCAAAAAAAAAACAAATGTTACCATGTCAACAACAGTCAGTCTTGTCAACAGCTGCCCTGCGTTGGGCTAGTACTAAAAGTAGAAAAACTAGATGTAGCGTTTGTGTGAAAGTGTATTTGGCTGTGTATGGAAGTAACATTGGAGCAAGTTCAGCTTGCTGACCAACACAGGGAACGTAAGTTCTCATTAGAAAAAATAATCGTTAGTCTCTTGAACAGGAGCCAGCACCAAGCGAGCCAGTTGCCAGGCCGACTGGCTGTCTGACTGACGACTGAGGTCTTTCCCGGAGCTATGCAGCATGAGCCTAACTATCCTCAATCACGAGAACGATTATTATCTTCGCATGAACGATCTCGATAGTCAGATGCAGAAGTTGCTTCGTTTCAGAAACATTCGAAAGCTTCAATGCACTAGCTTAGGTTAGCTCAACCGTCGTTTGCTGCAATCCCGCAGACAAGATTGTACGGACACAAAAGCGTAAGGTTCGTTACAAATCGAGCTTTATTTAATTAATGGTTTTGGTTTATCCACACGTTCAGAATAAATTGCATACATATGCTGTTAATGGTGCGTTTATTTCTGATAGTTAGTTAGTCCAGTTGCTCAGTTGTGGTTGCTTCAGCATCTGAAAACCTCTTCGAATCTCTGTTGCTTTTGTTCGTTAAAATTTAACTATTTAAAAATCAACAATAACGCAACATGATCAAACGATTTATGTGGATTCATTGCAAACAGCATTTAACCTTTCCACTGAGCTGGTGGTTGAACTGAGCATAATTGCATGTTTTCCTGGGTAGCCGTGCTGTGGTCGAATGGGGGTGGCAGGTCACAGTTAGCGAAACTACGTTGAGTGGTGAACTTACCTCGAATGGCATTGCGGTTACTGTACGTAATTCCAAGATGACCAACTTTCACCGCACAAATTTCAAACGGTTATGAGGGAATTAATATTTAATATCGATTTTACTCGTGGATTGTGCAATCACGAGCAAGATTTCAGTTAAGTTGGCTTGCTCGATTCCATTCCGGTTGGAATGTTAGCATGTTTGGTCTGATCGGGGTTGGTTAATCATTAATTCGTAGGAATGTTCTTTTACAATTTGTTGAGCTTTTTAATTATTTCTTTCGAATGGAAACATTTTGATGAAGTTCTGATAGTTTGCCAACGGTTCGAAGCGTCTTTCAGTGTACTTCGCTTAGAAGGCGACTGTTTCTGAAATGTTTTCTTGATAGAAACAAATATGATGACAACTTTATCGTGCAGTTGATTGTGTAAAAGTCAACAAAATCGGCTTAGGGGTGTCGGCGTGGAGCAAAAGTTTCAGCAATTGTTCAACGCAGTGTGTGCGTTATCATTTTTCTTCGTCCTTTTCTGCGGTACCTTCTCTCGACGCGCTGCTCCAACTGCTTGCTTCGCTGCTCGGTTTTCATGCATTTGTTTCTAGCTATCTTTTGCACTCTTTGAGAGGAGGACTTTGCTGACCTCAAAAGATTGTTTCACGGATAACGCCGTGAGATTTTATATTTAAAAATTACGATATAGATGTTTTCTTTTCCACTCGCGCTAACTTTCGTTGGCATTTGGTGCGCGGGATTTTTGCCGGAACGTACACAGGAAGTGGGAAAAGCTTTGCCAAAGAAGCTATTATACCTTCTGTGGTACGGAAAGTTTTGAGAGTGTAAACTCCATTTGGTTCGCCTGTGTGAGAAGGGGATCTTCAAACCGGACACACACAAAAAAAAAACTGTCCAACGCAGACTTTCTACTGGAAGATTGCAATCGATAGCGGCTCTTGTTAGCCGTAGGAATGTTCGTTTTTTTTCATGCTGCTGATTGCTTTCCCTTCCTGTGTATCAGTTGAGCCATTATCATAATGAATAGCTAGTAATAAAAATTTGTTCCGATTCGTTAGATGTAAGATTTGAGGCGGAGTGGACGAGTTGAAGTTTTCGTGGAAAAATAAAACCGGCATGTTGCGTACCGCGCCGACGCACACGGGGTTTAAAACTTGTGCCCAACATGGGCTGAAAAGACTTCAACAATTTAACCAAACTGAATCGATTGGTTGGTCGGTCGAGAAAAGGGATCGCAGTAGGCATCATGTCGACGAATTCGTGACGCCAATGGGAAGGCATTCCAGTTCCAGTTAGTTAGCAGTTGTTGCTCGTTAAATAAGCGAACGCCAATATAAAGGAAACCAAGCGTGCAAGGAAGTCGAAATGAAATACTTAGACCAATCGAACCACTCGCTTTGGGTGACATCTTGTGCAGCATCGAGCTTGTGGATATCGCTTGACTCAAAGCACGAGAGGAGACAACACGAAGATTACGGATAGACAAAAAGTTACCGATTGTGTTGTGCGAAGTAGCAATCATCTGGTTTTTTGAAGGCCTTATAACTTCCTCATGGCAAACGTATGCGGCACGATAAGGAAGAGAAGGATCGTTGAAGGACACGCAAAATGTCCCTGGATGTTCGGTGTTACATAAATTCGCGACAATTTGAAGTCACCGCTTGTGTCACGCTGTGTGTTCCGCTGCAGAGCCCGATGGGGGGCCAGTAGTAGGGGGGGACCGTGTAAACTTACACACAACCCGTGCAAAGGATGCTGTGAATTGTCACACTCAATATTTCACCCGGACCCCGGTGATGGTCGACAAATGCCAAGGATCTGTTGTGGTGTCCAAGACGCAAGCCAGCATTCTTTTGTGAACTCTCCGCGAACCGTCAGCAAGAAGCAGGAAGAACATGAGTTCAAGATGGTGTGAAATAAAGTTTTTATCTCCTAACGAGCCCGGGCTCCGTGGGTCGAAGCAGCATACACGCTTGCCTGCTTTGAAAGGGAAGGTCTTAATCTTCGTGCGATACCCGGCCGCCTTGCGAATGTGTGCTATTTTTGCGACGTCGGCCAAATGTTATCAGCACACCCAGCATCATCGACGTGCGATGTGACGCTTACCAACCGGCACACGAGCCTGTGGAGCCTATCGCTCTCTACCGTTCCACTGGCTCTTGTTCGTTCCTTCTGCATTTTGATCGACGCCAGAAAACATCGCCCCCGGGGGCAGAAGTTAAAGCGTTTTGCTCAGCAAATATTCCGGACAGACGTGGAATGTTCGTGGTTGCAGGGCAAAAATCCGGATAAAGCGAACCCTGCCGGGTACTGAAACTTTTCCGCATTCTGCTTCATGCGTACCCCGTACGGGCAATGGCGTTCGAATGGCGGCCGATTGTTGGCTGAGCCGTACGATTGGCTGACCAGTCGGGGTCGGAACGGTGGGAACATGAATGGTCCTTGAAATGAATGTTCAACATTGGTGCTAGCATTGTTGAAGCCGGTTCGAGGCTGTTTCGATTCAATTCCCACTCGAAAACTGGCAGAACACCATTCAATGGTTGTAAGCCATGGCCGGGTTTGGAGGATAACGCTGCATCATTAACCTTGAAATTTTGAAAGGGTTTACGAGGATGTTAATATTGCACATAATGGAACAAAAGGGAGCAGCGATGCGAAGCTGGATATAATTTAATATGATAATTGAAGCACTTCTTTAACATAGCTTTGGACCGGCTGTGGTACGCTGGAAAATGCAGTTGAGTTTATCGAAACAGTGAATTGTATGAGCAATGAAGTAAATGAGTTGCTTTTATGCTGTGTTTAAAGTTCGTGCTAGTGCTTGAATGTTGAGGCAGTCTTCACGAAATTTGCGGAGTATCTAACTTATTTTGTTAATTTCTTTTGTAGTTTATGAATATATTGCTAAATATTTTGGGAATACGCTTACTTGTATCCAAAAAAAACCGTTTTTTTAGTTCCTCGCAAATTCAGAAAATTACTATCAAATTAATCAAAAGGACAGAACCGAAACCAAAAGATGTTCTGCGATCAGCAAAAAGATTTATACCTATTCATATCCTTTCGGGGAAATGTGAGCCTATAAATGTTGGATGTTATTTTTTGTTATTGTTATTTTTTTAAATATAAAACCTTATACAAAGGTGAATCAATGTTTTTTCATTTTTGAAGAAGTTTTTGAATAAGCAATACGGCTAGGCCGTCACTATAAAAAAAAAAAAATTTTAATGGTGTTTAAATATTGCACGTCTGCGGAAGGATAATGGTTTGATCGTGACACGGTTTTAATGAATAATTCTCTAACATTCTGGTTTCTAAACAGTGTAAGTGCTGCATAGTCGGCCAAGATCGTCTTTATGCCAACATTTCCCGTGCTGGTTCCCTCCTATCCGATCCTGTAGTATTATTGGAATCAAAATTAGTATATCATTTTTTTTTGCTGTTAATCTTCAATTGCGAATGAAAGGTACAGCTTTGTACATATTTGCTTTCATTTTATGTTATAATAATTAAGTTTTTGTTTAGGTATGTGTATGAGTTATTACCTATTTTTTTTGGTTAATTTTTGCAATAATCATACTTACACAAAAAATGTTGCTGGCTTTTGGTTGAATAAAAAAAAAGACCATATTTCTTCTTTTGCAAACGATTAAAATATCACGTTTAATATGTAATAATAATTTATAAAAAACCCAAACATATTTGCGTTTTTTTCTTCCTGATTGCATGTATCATTAGGCAATTTGAGTTTTAAACTTCAGTTAAATACTTACACAAACATGTTTTAAATTTTTAATAACCCCTTTGTCTGACTGTGTTGTCAGTAGTTATGTTGTTTTTTCAACACCATTCAATGGAATTTAGTTATTATTCCACCTAAGTGAATGCCATCCGGTGGAAAACTGTGTGGGAGGACACCTGCGGCAGTTCCGGCGAATAAAAAATGTGCTCTTCAGTAATTATACGCCCATAAACATTAAGCTTCATTCAATATGAATCCAAAATGATTGCAAGCGATGGCGATGCGCTTATGCGTTGATACGGCAACAGCTGCAACAGTGATAGTGAACTATGATGACCCATGCGCTTACTGGTTCGACCTTTCGGAGCGGATTCGGTGAGAAACATGCGGGTGGCATTGTTTTCAATTGACTTCTAACCCTGCCATTTAGCTTTACATCCACGCTTAACATTATTATAACTCAAACTAGCAGGATAAAGAGTGGCTGGGCTAGCTCAATAGTGATGATGAGACGTCAATAGGTAGCGTAATTTAGAGAAGGGCTGAAAATAGACACAATTTCCATTAATCGCAATTCCACGCATACTTGCAATTTTGAACCCCTGTCGGTCATCCATGGTTTGCGAAGATTAAAGGTTCATCAATTCCAGAGAGCGGCATGAATAAACCATTGTGCGTCATAGATAAAAATATTACACATCTCTTCGGAATTGCCGGAACTGATAGAATATATATTTTATTGACGTAACATATAATGTGCCGTTGAAATGCTTGCTTTCGGAGGTAAAACGTCTCCGTATACAAATCATACTCTCTATAATTTCTCTGTCTGTATGAAAATTTTGATTTCCGTGAAAAAGAACATTGCCAGCAAATTGGTCTATTGTATCGTGAGTGTTGCGCTTGCATTGTTTCACATGCATAGTGAGTCACCCGGAGCCGGTAGTTGTTGTGTGGGAGGATTGTTCGCAGAATTTTGTATGCCTTCTACCGAACGCAAACATGGCAAGGTTTCAATCACTTTCGAAGTGTGTGCGACAGAAATGGATCGTAACCCGAAAACCGTAAAAGCCCTCCAGGAAAGGGAAACAATTCCGTCGGGGGCTTACTAAAGTCAACTATGTGAGAACTATGGAACAGCTTGTCTTTTAGAAGGGAGTGTTCGGTATGCCGCCCATGTTGGTCGATGAAATTTTAACACTGAAAGTATGGTGGTGTGCGTATGTTCGGTCGAATAACTCTGAATAAACCTGGCCGGCTACACCGTACATTGACGCAGTCGTCCCCGCTGCTCCAAGCGCCAGAGGATCAGCTTTTTAGTCTATACAAAGCAAGCGAAGGAAGTCATCGTTTTCGATCCTCTTTTCCTCTTCCACTCTCTCTCTCCGGCACGATCACGTTCAAGAGAGTTTTCAGACGACGAGGAGAAAGTTAAACATTATCGATTGCCGGATTTATGCCAGTCCGAAACCGAACAGTTGGCCATGGGTGGGCAGCATGTTAAGCGATGCGTTTAGAAATCCCAGCAACTCCCGAAAGTCCAAAAGTTTCACCCGAATCCCTGCCTCATTCCCCGTGCCTTTAAAGTTCGTTTCCACTTTCTTTGAAGCGAATCCAATGCCCAGAGGACAGCAGCCTGCCGGGGTCTGGAACGGCTCGAACGCTGTGGCTCTCCTTCCGCTCAATTGACTGCATCCTCAACGCCGGGTCGTTGCTTTCCGAAAGAAATGGGGACATTTAGCAAAGCACAGCATCTCGCATGCGAGATCTTGGGAGAAGGACCGCGAGGGAAGCACGGAACTACCTGAAGACAGTTGTGGAGTGCTTTTGTGAAGCTCCGAACCGAGCCATGAGCTCAAATTTGTGGTCCGGATGCTTTGCGTTGTCGATGACCTCATGTGGTGGGTAGCGGATCACTGCCCGAAACCACTTTAGCAGTGGGTGAAAGGAACGGTAAGATGACCGTTTTATTTCTTTATTCATGCGATTTGTTAGCCTTTGTCCAGGTAGCTTTCGGGGTGGAATCCATGCCTAAGGATGCTTATCCTTCGTTTCAAACGGATAAATTCTCAAGCATCTGTTTATCTATACCACTGCTCGGTCAGTGAAAGCAGGCTGTGACATTTCGGCAGAATATTTATACAACGAGCCGTGGATGCGGATTGGCATGTGAAGGCTGAAAACATCCTGCTAGGAAGCGATTGTTTCGAATAATCAGTCCACCAAGCAATTCGGATACCTTAAATTGATTTTATGGTAAGCCACTTGACAGCTGGCAGAAATCGGACAGGCTTAAGGTAGAATAAACAATTTAGACGGACGTTGATAGTTGAAGCGTTTCGAGAAGCGCTGGATCAAAAATATTTTTACAGTATTGTAAAATTATTCGGAACCTTCGGAGCACTGGATTTTATTATCGCGAAGCATAATGAATAAATAATAAGAAAAAGTTGCGGCACGTGTCTCGGGAGCTTTTAACAATAATTTAAACATTTTAAGAATTGGCTTGCATAAGTTTCGTCGAAACCGATAATTTAATCACCGTCGGAAAAATGTTGTGATCTCCGTCAAGAGTTTCGTGTCGTTGGTGTGGAGAATTTGTTCATGGAATAAAAGCAACGGGAAAGGTGAACGGCCACAATAGTACACGCTTGGGCTGAAGTGGAACGCCGCACACAGTCCAGCATGGAATGTAGCAGTTTTAGCGTCTGCAATTATAATTTTTTTGCTAATAGCCCACCGATATAAACGTAGCAAAGGCGAACGGCGCACGAGTAGTAGTGTTTGTGACACCAGAAGACGACCGTATCCTTAACAACGCAACACAATTTTACATTTGTACTAGTATGCTGCAAGGAAGGTGCCCATTTCGTCGGAAGTGGATGGGCAGCGTCCGGGAGCCCCGGAAGGAATTTCAAACCCAGGCGCCTCCGTCGGCAAAAATGCTGTAACTATTTCCATTCGTTTGAGCTTCCCGAGAAGCGGCAGTGGGATAGTGTGTATAGAGTGCCACGTGCCTCGTAGTTCTTGCTCGCACCAATCGGAAAGCACAAGAAACAAGAATGAATGTGCTGTCGTTATTTTATCTGAGATCTCACTTTCCCTACTTGCCGGCACGCTGCGTTGCGCTATTGCCGCCGCTGGAACAGTATGAATATAAATAAGTTCATTTTGACGAAATGGTACACTTGGCCTAAGAGTCATTTCACCATTTCCCGGAGTTTTCCTGCACAAAACAGTGGTATCATAGCTGCGATAGTAGTTCTTTGTTTTGTTGGCATCCCGTATTTCGTCTTCAACTGCGCTTGTGATTGTGTGTGTGTTTTTTTTTTGTTTGCAAGTTGTCCGGCTGGTAGCTTCGTATGTTGTTCTTATTTAAACTGTTTTGAAGGGAGTGCTTTAGGATTTGAAGGGGATGAAAATGTGTTGTCAAAACTCAAAAGACGGAATCCTCAGTTTAATTTATGTTATTTACACATTTAAAGTTACAGGATAGGTAATTAAAATTTTATAAATATCCCTTGTTTACTGTTTTCCATTAAAAATGTATTTACCTTTCCTAATGTTCATAGGCTACGTTTAAAACAACACTACAGGGTGAGGAATAATTTAACAACTGTCTTTTCAAACACTGTAGATTAACATGTATAGCTATAGCAGGAGGAAAAACACGTAGCAAAGCTCTTGGGAAGCAACAAAACAGTCCAAGCATCGGATGAATCACAACAATAACGTAGTGAATATCAAAACAACAAATTTTCTTCCCAGTTTACTTCCGTTTGTTGCTACGATCTTTCGATGTCCGATGTTGAGGTTTCATGTTCAATTTGATTCACACAAGTTACGGTTATTTACAGGATATTTTCCGATAAATTTCTTACCCGTCCTACGGGGTTTAAAGCTTCACGAGTAGCGGTGAAGTTGCTCGGTGACAGCGGGCAGGACCTGCTTGATTTTATTGATTCATGTCACATTCACAAATACGTATACATTCCCACCTGCAAGGACAATACATGCATACGGCCGAGTTGAATAATGTTAGAGTAATCAGTAATAAGTAGAGTAGTCAGTCGATGAAAATCGCCAGAAGAAAATGAAAATAACATGTTTGGATTTTGACTACTGTTTTATAGATATATTTGATCGTTTGGAACTAGCCTTCTTCAATGCTTCAGATATGAGCATGAAACCCCGATAAAATCAAACGTCATGTGATTTTAAACCGATGGAGATCTTTGATGGACAATTTCCTTCCCGTATCTTTAAATTGACTTACGTACAGTGGTTTTGGTTTTTTCATTGGAAGTTGGAAGTTTTCTTACACAACTGAACTAACGTGGCCGTCGTCTGTAAAGGTGAAATTTGCTTTTTATATAAAGTATCTCAATTGTATGAAATCCTCATACTTTGAACATTTTGGATGAATAATTTAAAATCTCATCAATCTCAAAGTTCACACAAAAAAATCACTTTTATTGACAATTAGGTCGAAAATAATTAGGATCATTTCCATACTAATGAGAAAAGAACATACATTTTCTGATGATACTGTTAGCAATTAATACTCTTCCTGTAAATGAAAAAAAATTAAATATTACTTCCCAAAGACCGCGTTCTCGTGCAAAATTCAAACGCGAATTCAGCTATAGAAACAGATGCTTATCACTACAGTACCCCGAAAGCATCCATCTAACGCTTTAGGATGTAGCATAGTCGGAAAAGTTCATTAACATGTGTTGCGTTAATTATCCGAAAATTGTAGCATAATATGTTAATGTTGATATGCAAATGATACAAGATCTGCCCGTGGTGTATATTCTAAAATTGCTGATGCAGAAAATAAACATTCCTTAAAATCGGAAAGGCAACGCCATTCGGCATGATTTACAATACCCTATCGGCTGATGATAGCGGCTAATTGGCCAAATTGGGGTAAGAATACCATGCCGGGAGTCGCCTTGCTCGGTTCCTGTATTCAGTGCTCGCTCCGTGCGAAGTAGATTGCAATCCAATTAAACTAGCCTGTATTAGCAGAATACGGTGCAATAGTACTTCATTCAATCTATAAACACAAACAGAACCGACCCAGACGATCATTAGTGAAGTTTGGCTAGGAAGACCAATAATGAGCGATGGCAACGGATTCGTTATCTTCAAGTTTCCGGAGATTACCACGCAACCTGGTGAAGGGTTTTCTGTTTTGCAAGATCGTGAAAAGAACTTTCGAAACGAGGAAGAATAGCCGGATGGGATGTGAGACTGGAAGCGACGAATATACCTGGTGGGTCGTCGGAAGCGTCGGAATGTTCAGGAAGCTTTATTTAACGCCGTAAAATGGTTGCCCATACCAATCGCAATCTTCCGGAAGCCATCGGTTTCGCTTTGCAAAACATCGCTGTTGCCGGAAAAGCGGCAATACAAGGAAGAAAATTTACGAACAACTTTTTCTCCGATGCTGTAAACAATTCCTGGCATTTTGTACTGTCGTTCCAAACCCAACCCGCACCAAACCCTGGACAACGCTTAGGAATATCTTCGCAATAGACTAGTTAGCGTGATGTATCTTCCGGTTCGGGTGGTGTTTGCAGCCAAATATTAAGGAAAGAGAATGGGTTTGCGATGGAATTTAATCGGTTTTGCATCTCTATTTCTGGTGCGCTCGTGTTGATACTTCGGTATTGCGTATATTCGTGTTTTAACGATATGAAGGGATTTAAAAATAGTTTCCCATTTCGCCACACTTTTGCGCTCATTCGGCAAACACTCACCGTAACGCTCTGTAATGCTTTACTTTTTTCGCTTATTCAGGTTAGCTTGATTTCGTGTCGCTCACAAGCATCTTACGTAAAATCGGAGCTATTGTTCTCAAGCTCCGCAACCTCAGCGTGTTGGGCCGAGACACCGAGGCGAGACAGCGTCGGGTCTGTGGGTGACTTTGGGTTTGGTCGCGACGGACACATCCGAGACCTCCCGTTGTACCCCACGGTGTAGTAACACCTAATCACAACGAAAACATGGCACTTTTACTGTCTCCGTCTCCCTGTCCCGCCACCGGAGGATGACGTGGGCAAGGGCCGTCGACCGTCGACTGAGCCCAATTCCCTGCGGCTAGGTCGTGAAGAAAATGGATCCGCGGTAACGCAAACCGGCGCGCCATTCAGAGTTTTGCAGGAATCATGAATCCCTGCCGGGGCTTAGATGTCACCTGTCGCAACACCATCATCGTCGTTTGTCTTTTATCGTGCGTCACGAGGCCAAATTTTTGAGGCCGCCACTCGCAGATGAAGCTCCTGGTGCCAGCGAGTTTGCACATCGTTTAAACTGTCAGTATTTCATATTTTTTGAGCTTCTAATGTTCACAGCGAGGGACAGTTTTAACACAGTTATACATTTTTAATTTCATTATAGGACTTTTTTTTAGCTTGTTGATTATATTGACAAACAATAAAATAAAACTTTTAGTAGAGTTATATAAAATATACGCAATGGGGGGACATATTTTCTATTTTCCACAACGCACTGCAGAATGTATAATGTTATGTTGTATGTTTGTCAATATTTATGCAGTTCGCTCTTCTTCTTTCTAACGGTAGTGATTCATTTCATGATAAAGTGTAATTGAAATATCATGTGAAAATATGGTTTTTTAATGGAGATTTCAGATTTTTTTTCTACAAATTGCTATTATGATAAATATTAATCAAACACGTTGCTACTACTTCATCGCAAACAAATCTTTTTATTTGACTCAAAACACATACACTCTGCTGTACAAAATTCCACATCTTGTGGTATCAAGCATAAATAATTCACATTCATCTAATGAACTTCTTGTTTCTCTTTACAGGTGAGTGTGTTTTGCAACAACTGTTGCTCGTAGAAATTACAGAAACCTGTATACGGTACAGAGGCGACAAATTATCAGCTCCTTGCTTGAAGTGAGTATTCGTTTTTTCAAATATATGGTACCGAACAACACGATTCAAATGTTGTTTTGCCAACAAGATTTGAAATAATTACTTCTCGTTACGGTGCATGTATATATTCACACATCGTCGTGTGTTCCTTCATGACAACACAATACAGAGTGTGAATGCAGATGATGCAGAAAAAGAACGTCCATATTTATGTTGAAGTGGTATCTATAATGAGAAGCGTCACGTTCATTACTGCAACGATCTTAAACTTGTAATGGTGCGCTTTTTTCAGTGTGTGCGAGTTCACATGGCATATTCGTGTTTCATACATAACTTTTTGTAGAAGATCTTTGTGAAAGCTTCGCATCAAACCACAAATCGGTCTGCAGATTAACGTCAACTTTACGTCCGTTATCGCACACATTTTTTTTCACATGATTTTTTATTATCACTGGATTCCTTGAATATCTTTGTTTACTATAACTTCTTCACTCGTTACAAATTTTTTTTAAGTTCCATTTCTAAAACCACCTGCTCATCTTCCTATCTTAAACCTAGTTACAATCGAAGTTACATTTTCCTTGGCTTTTGACTTGCGGTCAATTTGAAGCAACTTTTCCCCGTGGCAGCGTCCCCTTTCGCCACCATCTGTTTTGCTCCAGTAAAAGCGCGTGCTTACGGCCGCTCGAACTTTAGTTTACGATTTCTTACACGCAAACACGCAGCTCCCTCCAGCCTAATTTCACCTGCATGGCTTTGCCAAAATCGCGGGCTTGGTGCGTGTTCGCGCCACATAAAGGACGCGCTGGAGAAAGCAGTGCGTACGCCAATGTACGATGCGGTTTGCGTACTTGGCGTGTAACGGTTTTCACGCTGGTTCGTACACGCGCTGATGATAGCCGCGGCCCTGCCACATCCCCCCAGCGCAAAAAGTGGCTTTTAGTGCTCGATGACGCTATCAGTTTCGTGGATTACCATAATGTTCTACTCGTGTTCTTCTGGTTGTCTTGGTTTTTGCTCGTTGTTTCCACTAATTTTCCTCTCACGTACAGGCCAAAATGAAGTAAAAATCATCGCCGCCGTGTGGCTTCGAAGATGTCAGGAAAACGATGGCTTTTTTCGAGGCAAACTCTTAATGCGCTGAATGTTCTCTCTTTTCTGCACAAATTTTTTGCACGCTTTGGGTTTCGTCGAACAAACCACATCGAGAGCCGTTTTACCAGCGCGGAAATG
>JXWZ01009320.1:0-15348 GCA_000956215.1 Anopheles farauti No. 4
AAAAGATATTGCATCGGTTGTAAATTACGTTCAATTAATTCAATTCGTCTTAGATGGCAAGAATTTATCGGAAAAACCTAGTCATGCGCTCACAATTCCATCAATACACCCTCCAGGCTGGCGGAAACTATATTTCAACGCATCAACCATAATTAATTCCATGCGTCAATCGACAGTGAGATGTGAATTCAATTAGAAATCCACATTACCGTGGCTCATAACTAACCCAGCAACCGATATGACCGCTCGCAAACCCTTCCGGCTGGTCCGTATGTGCGTGTGTCCGAGCGACGTTCAACCGAAGCGCACCGTCCGCGCTAAAACCAGGTGAAAAGACGCGGAACAACATTTCAATTTCCCCCGTCCCCGGGCGGCATATGGAGTGAAGGTGGACATTGTCCCACGCCGCGTGGTGGTCTGAGCACATTTTCCAGCTATTAATTTACATCTGATTGAGCAATTGATTAATTGTGGTAGTAAACAGAGTGGAAAACAGCTCCGGCCAGTGCAGCAGCGTTTTGCTGCAGGGAATTTCGCAAAACTTGTCCAAGAAGAGCCGTGAGGTTCGTCATTCATACGGCTTGCCTCTGGAGAATGTGGTTGACCCGCCGTTCCCACAAGTCGGAACGTCGGACGGATGTGCGTGTTGATGAAGTCCAATGAATATTGTATCACTGGAAGCCAGGGCGTGCAGCGCTGATTGTAGCGCACAGATGTCGGCCCAATGGACTCACGCTAGATCTGGCAACCCCCAGGACTGGATTGCGCTGCCCGGTGGATTAAGCATGCCGGTAGATTAAATAAGTTTGTTGGTAAATTAAATTTACCACATAAAAGCCCACCCTCGATTGTGCTAGAAATGGGCGCGTGAGCGATTTCTATACCGATCTCGCGGCTGCACCCATGTCTAGTTGGTTCCTACCGATTAATTTTGCCTTCTCACCGTTCATAATCGCCATCACCCGACACACGGTTTTGACAAACGAAATTTGGAGTGTGCATAAATTTTCGATTCTACACCACCAACCTCACGGTGTAGCCGTAGACCGCGGAAACCTCAGGAATCGATTAAACGGGGTTCCCACATTTGCGGTGGCAGGTCTCAGCAGGTTCGTCGCGTGCGGGTAACACTTCGCGGCACGTGGAAGCCACCGCAAACTACGCAACGGCAAAGGAGGCGCTTTACGCCGAGAGTAAGGAGCACAAATTCTAGATTTTCATTCCTTTCATGGCTCACCGGAGTCAGCATGCCCGGTGTTCGCATTTATAAGTCAGCAGTTTTGCGGTTTTGTGCGTCTCGTAAAAGCGAGCTGGAATCAATTTAATTGCTTTCTCTCATTAGGGCCAGCAGCGTACGCTAGAGGGATTACGGGCAGCGGCCCTGGAGAGCAAGATGTGTGGCTGCTAATGGGACCCGACCATAGGGGAAAGGTGTAGACAATGAATTACGTATAATTCATTATTTCTTAAGTGGTTTTTCATCCACCGTAAAGCTTCTTCGTTAAAGTGTTTATCGTTCAACCGCAACACAGTGTTTGGCGTGTTTTCATAATGTCCTCCCAGCCAGTTGCGTTGCGGTTTAGAAGCCGTTAAATGAATCAATATTTCATGATTATTAGAAGGCAAAGGGCAATTCTCAAAGCCATTCAACTATCACACAAAGCATAACAAAATCGCTTTACACGATTCGCGATTAATCACGAAACTCCGCACATGTCACCCGGCAAATCAATCAAAGTGTGCGGATTGCCAGACTGACAGCTTTTCCCATGTCGTCAATGTTTTGGACCGGTTAACCATTTTAACCGTTGCCAAGGATACCAATCCTTTATATATGGAACGTCCCATAAGTGATCACATCAATTCTTCAGTGGACGTCCGCAATGGTTAAAACTTCTGCAGTAACTCTTTTCTCCGATCAACCCAAGCTGGATGCTACCCATGGAGGACGGGAATGGGAAATCTTCAGGTTGCAGCGTAAGATACTGCTTATTTTCGGACTTTGGCCGGGGGATCGATTGGTACGTCCCTGGTACACCAAACTTCTCATCGTCATCAATCTGGCAACGCTCGCCATCTGCACGGTGGGAGAGTTTCTTCGCGGTCTGTACGCCTACCAGGATGGCGATCTTAGCGAAAGCATCGAAAGTATCTGTCCAACGATGGCACGCGTTTCTGGATTACTGCGAATGTTGCTCTATTTAATCAATGAGGACAAAATAGACGGCGTTCTCCGCAACATCAGCGATCTGCTGACCAGTCAGTATAGCGTGTAAGTGTATTTTGCTGTGAAAAGGGAATTAACATGTACTACTAAACTACAGATGAACATCCTCGCGAAGCCAGCATCAATAAACGCATGACTACACTTGGACAACAGTTCACATTCTATCTTTTCCTCATGATGTTCTTTACCGCTTGTCTCTACGGAGTAACTCCATTCTTCATCATGACGTACAATTGGTTCCAGGGACAGCAGCCCCTTGTCAAGCTTTTACCATTCAAACTGGCGTAAGTATTAGATGCTCTGTCATTGCTTCTATAAGCACACGTCATAATCTAAATTTATTGTTTTCCCTCTAGTTTACCCTATAACTCGCAGAACTCTTTTTATTTCACTATGACAACGATTTTCCTAAACTACGCTTCGGCTCCCACTATCACGTCGCAGTCGGGAAGTGATGCACTGTTCAGCGGAGTTTGTCTCTACGTCTACGGACAGTTTCAAGCGCTTAAGATTGAAATGGAGGATCTAGCCTCAACACTGGACGCACGATCGCTGAAGGGCTCCCCGGCCGAAACACACCGAGTGAACCTCGAACTAAGACGCATCAGTAAGCGACATCAGCACATCATCGACCTGGTGACGGCGGTACGCACTGCTTTCGCTCCAAACGTGTTGCTCATCTACACAGTGACTGCCATCATTATGTGTATCGTGTGCGTTGCGATGCTTGTGGTTAGTATCGAAAAATTGTTCCTTCGACGAGTGACGAGAGAGACTAAAAAAGCTGGATTAATTATGTTCTACTCAACACGCAGGTGGAAGGAGTCTACAAGCTCACCTATTTACCGTACGCATTCGCCGAATTAACGCTCCTGTTTTTCTACTCCTACAGTGGAACGATCATCCGGGATGCAGTACTTTTCAAGACGTTCAAACGCTGGTGAATTCTTTTCTAATGTCAAAATTTAATTTTCCAGAGCGAAGCCGTTCAAATGGTGGCGTACGATTTTCCCTGGTACCGGTACGACCGAAACACCCGACACCTCATCCAGATGATGATGATAAGGGCTCAGCATGGATCGAATGTGGACGTGCCTTTCTTCGAAACCTCTATGGCAAGCTTTTCGGCGGTAAGCACTCACAGTTGTTATTGCAGCGAATTAACTCAACCCACGTAGTACAACTGTTACGCGTTTCATTACAGATCGTTCGTACAGCTTCGTCCTACATAACTTTGATGAAGTCATTCTTGTAATTCCCCAGCCCGAGGCGAAGCCTGAAGCTTAATTAATATTCACTAGCTGCACCTCAGCATGCGGGAGGTCAAACCACGTTCACTTCGTGCATTGAATGTTGCTCATTCAATCTTCATAAACTGTTTACGCACGGTGCACAGCGTCGGAAAAATCTATATCATTAATATAATCAGGTCACCGGCACGTTTCTGCATCAAGATGCTATCAGCAGAAAGGAGCCATTGCGCCCTTTTGCACGGTCGGTGCACATTTTACGACCCAACAATGACGTGCCCCGCAAGATGCACTCAACATGACGACTTATGTCAAGCACTCGGCCGACTACCTTAGCGCAGGGGAAAAACCCCCACCCAACAATGGGAGTCCTTGCGTGGCAGAAAGGAAAAGTTAATTATGGCAAGCTTAATGAGTCTAATAAAAGATGTTAATTGCTGGAACTAAAACGCGCGGGCGCACGCTTTACTTCGTGCTCGCCGACGGGAGGAAAGAACTTTCATCTTGGAATGCGCGATGCGCGGGTTAGGAACACGGTACTCCAACTCAAACTCAACAACCTTTCGTCAGGTCGCGGCAGGTAGGGTTGCTGATTTTATTTCACCGTCCACCGTGCGCTTAAATGCTTGCATGGTATTATGTGCAGTCACCGGGCAATTCACTGCGTGCAGTCTGTTTAGCAATGTGCAACCACCCCGTTAAGATCAACCTCGCCGGTAGCTTTAGTGTTTCTTTCTGTGGTTTAACCCTCGCAAGCAGAAGAAGAAAAAGGAGCGGAGCTTTGTTCTAGCGCTTGTTGTTCGTGTTTACAGGGCACCCATAAAGTACGAATGGAGCTACACGTGCATGTACGTAATCGATAGTTCGCAAACTGATGGGCTGTAGTTAAAATCACCCTTGCGGTTGAAGGTTTGCAAAACCCCTAAAAGAACCCTCCGCCAGTTCACCGTTCACCATTTAACAAGCTTAGCTTCCAATTGGAATCAGTTCAGCTAGAAAATTGAACTCCCCACAAACAACACTGCTGGTGTGCGTTATAGTTTTCTCGAACTCCCTCCCCCAAACGGTGCAAACGATAAGAAAAACAGATTTAGTAAAGACATGTGTTCTGTTGAGAAGTAGAGTTCTTCAAAATATATATATGAGCCGCAATGCTAGTACTTGTGCTTGTGGTTTCTTTATCCGAAAGTAATTGAAACGAACATCAACAAGATTGGACGATTGGATACAATTCAATAGCATCTGGTCCCGATTCGGTTATCCAACAAGGACCTGTTTGTTCGTGTAAAATATGATCTTTCATGTAGTATTTATTTTCCATCCAAAGCTATCCAAAAAGGCGTTGCTATTCTAAAAAGAAAAACTGAATATGATAAATTGGTGCATTTACACCATTTCAGCTATAAATCAAATGTTTTTCTATTACCCCAGCGCATTAATAGCGAAAAGTTTCTTACGAGCATCAAATGGCAAAAGTTGCTCAGCAGAAGGAGAGCGAATTCTGTGAAAACCACTTTGTCACCAAACCATCGATGTGAGCCCTAGCGTCCGGGATCAGATCTCTAATGATAATCACGTATAGGCCCGAGAAAGCTCACACGTTCTCTGACCGACCGGAGAAAGCAACACATAAGCATCGTCCTGAGCGCAACTTTCCCGATTGCCCGATTGTTGCGTGCAAAGTGTGTCACCGTCCTTGGTGCGACACCGACACCGCAACGGGCAAAACATCCGCACAAGTGTTTGGAAATCTTCAGCTATTCAATCACCATTATGAGCCAGCGTTTTTCTGCAAACCAACCGCAATGCAAAAGGTGCCGGATTATGGGGCACCATTTCCGCACAGATTTCTTGCGAAACAAGTTTTCCTCACTACTCGTTAAAGCCCGCATGAAAGATGAAAGCGTGACTCCCCCCGCGTCCATCTTAACCAGCTCTCTCACAGCCCCACCGTCCATCCCTCCATCGCCCAACCGAACGCTGCACGACAATGAGATGTGAAAATAATGATACGAGGCAAAAAGTGTCGATTCCGAAAGAAATATGCTTCACCCCCGGCGAAGGTCTTCACACCCGGCGTGAAACGGTGAAGCGTTTTATTTTGCTGCTAGCGCTCCTTCCCAAGTCATCCCATGACGCCACGTGCTACTTGGCGTGGAAATAAATGTGCATACACTTAACCGGCAAACCCGCGTCTTTCAGAACTACCCCGTCCCCTTCGGTTAAAGGAGAGAAATTGTCCTTGAGCTTTGCTTCTTCCAGAGGCACACGAGCGAGAGTAAGTGAGAGAGCGAGTGAGGAAAATAAAGAGTGTTGGAAAAGGAGAAAACAGTTCCAAGCGCAGACGTCTCAGTAGGCGCACTATACTACGAGGATTTGATGAAGCAGTAATCACGACGGTTGGGTCACTGAAGATGAATGTAGTTCAATCGAACAGAGCATAAAATAGAATCAGCCACGCTCAAAATGATACCGGAGCTCCGGATTTCGTTGGAATCGAATTCAATTTCAGCTGGCCCATCAGCCGGTTGTACTTACATGCGAAGCTTCTGGAATTTGGCGCTAAACCAACAAAAGAGTAAAAAAAATCATCATCATTCCCCACCACTAAAAACGGAGCCCATGGAAAACATTTATCTTTGCCCGTGTCCTCACTCGACGACGCGAAGAAAATCATACCCTCCGGTTGGTTCGAAATGGAACGGCAGCGAACGAAACCGAAATACGGAGCCGAAAAGAAAAACACAGATTCGTGCCATTTTCTGTTCCGCCGGATCGTCCTGCGGCCACATTTAGCCGCACAGGCGCTGTGTCTTTTACTGCGAAAGGACATAAGTTTTTACTACCGGGTGTCCAGTTTCAATTACGCTCCCACGAGCGCAGGCAGTGCGGGAAGGGCCTCAGACGCTAGTTACACCACAGCTTCGCTAAATGGGTCGAGTGTGACCAAGCAACCGCACCGGATCGCAGTAACCTCAGAAGGTTTTTTGCGCTTTTTATTCAACTTCCAAAAGGACGCGCGTACACTTCTTGTGTGGTAATAATAAAATATCATCACTGCGCTCACTGCTTTCGGCTTATCTCGTCGTCCAAACCGCTCCGAGACTAGCGTGTCTCTCTGTCTCATGTCGCATGATTAAAATCGGATTGCCTTTGATTAATTATCAACCCACCCTGAGTGAATGCGGAAAATGAATTAATCAACGCGAGCATGCAAGACGATGCGATGCGCCTCTGCGTTGGTTCGCTGCCGTATAGGTTATGTTAAATTGTTTGCTTCTGTACGACTGACACTGATTACGAACGCCTGTTCTACGATACGCGTCAAGTAATGGAATAATTTGTGGCAGGTAAGACAAATAAGCTCCCACCCATGCCTCATACCGTTGAAATGATGCATTAAATGTAACCTCAAATTTAGCACGCAAATGTATCATTCTTTTATTTTATTTAGACATTACACTGATCGCATGTAATTCACCTTTAATGATACCTTGCACAGCTGTTCCGATCAAGTAATCCAGCCTCAAATATGGGGTGTGATTAGAATGTAATCTTTTACTCATGAATATTTATCAACCCATTTAGAAATTTCGATGTGTTTTTTTTTGTGCCTCACTAATCAACAAACCATTCGATCAATCTAATGCTCATTAACGAGTCACAGCATTCCACGCATGATGAAACAGTACGTCTGTATTTACCCGTGTTCCTTAAACTGTCATTAATCTTGCCCGCCAAATTACGCACAGTGTGTGTGGGTGTATGTGTGCAGCGGCCGTGTATTGCGCGTCCAAACACTGCACGCTAATGATTGATGAAGGCTTATGATTGATACGACGGCTCATGCGGTGTAAAGTCTTCACTGCACAATTTCATTTGTGGCTTTTCTGCAGCACAAGAACGATTCCGCACCGCGAAACCGCGGTAGAAGTTAAACCGCTCAATCTGTCACAATTTCCCTCGACTGGCGGCTGCAGTAATTTTTCGCACGAGTAAAACACGACCGCCGAGCAGCGAGTCGAACACACTAGCCGGGGACGGTACTGCACAGAACCACCGCCAGGCAGTACAGCTGTGCAAATATTGAACTTTCCGAGATGTTTCGCCCCATTTGCACGGGGTGGGTTTTTGCTCGCGACGATTTAGAGACCGGTTTCCCAGGTTGGGGATGGTAAAAAAAGCACTCGGTAGCGTTCCGTGTAAAATGAGCAACCAAAAATGCTGCACTCTATTTACGTAAGATAAGTTGGAATCAGTGGAGTGGACTTTACAGCAGTGGATTAGATGACGACTGACATCCGCGTGCTGCTACTATCCCTGGTGACCGATGCTGATTCCACACAGATATACCACGGCTGTAATGAAATAGCTTGAACCGTCGTTGTATTTTCACCAGGAAGCATCTGCCAATGACGGCTGTTTAAACAGAGTACTAAATTCTGTTGATTGAACCGTAGCAAACTGCATTTTTGAGCTGAGCCGCTCCTGCGGCAATTATATCGGTCGAAACGAAGACACAAATTTCAGGCGACAATTGAAAACATCGAAGTGTGCGTGAATGATCGTTTATAAAATAAAAGCTCCAAACGCGTGTATCCACTTCTAACACAATAATTTCTTAAAAGAAGAAAATTTATATGGTTGTTATGTCCAATTTTTTCTAATGTTATTTCAATTTAATTTGCTGCGAAATCTGACTTATTTTGGACAACGATTACATCCTTTACAGCATTTCTTACATCCAACGTGGTAAAATTCAAATTTCGCAGATCGTTCGTCGTGATTTAAATATCTGACAGCTTCTTAGAAGTGAGCCCCTGCAAGGCTTGCACAATTCTGATTAATGCCGTGCGATTCCGTTTATACATTCCAAATGTACCAAAATGCATCGTACGGACCCGTTTCTTCTTCTCTTTGGCGTAACCGAATCGAAGTCATGCCAGCCGTTTTACGTGCTTACTAGACTAATTTTACCCACCACAGACTGGTTAGTCGCTCCTCGCTAAAGGGAAATAGTCCGAATGGGATCAAGGTACCGGCGCCGCTACCACTACACCACCGAACGTTCGTTTTGCGAAAACTGAATTCCACTGAAAGCGGTCCCGTGACTGAAAATAGCTCAACGAGTGATGTAATCAACGATTGCGACGTCTTTCTCTGCCGAGGATTGACTCCCTGTGTTTGCTCGGGCTACATGAAACATCCAAATATCGGCGAATAAAGCGCTGCTTGTTTTGCGTTCCTAACGACAGAAGCGGATTGTTTTCCACAGAAGCGCATACGACATTCTCTTCCTAAATCGCACGCAACGTGCAACTCACACAGCATGCGAATACAATTCTTCTGCGAATAGATGAAATCCGCGTCAAACACTGTTGCAGAACGGAATGTGTTGCTACCGGAATTTCGCTCATTGTTTGCGAAATTGCCACTCGCCCTACCGATGCGATGGCAGTCCTGCCTGCCTGTAGGTGAGCATTTCATACGACGCAGTTTCCAACTCCATTGGCCACTGCGGGGACTCTGGGGCTTAGTGAGTAATGATCTTTCCTTTTGTCATCATATCAACCTTTCATCATCAGCAACCTAATCTTCCGCCAGGACGATGATTGCACGCCAATCCAAAAGAAGTTTTCTACAATGTAGAATGAAAGCTAGCGGGACGACGCAGGCACAACAAAAAGACGTCACTAAAAGTAAGCCCCACCTCACCGCGAACGGACACACATTAGCTACGTGCACGCACCCACCACCACCACCACCATTGTCGCGAGGAGAAACGAGAACAAAAGATTTTAATTATATGCCCTAATGAGTCTAATAAAAGAAGATAATTATCTATGCAAAATTGGCGCTCGGTGTGTGGCTGACGGTGAGCCGGGCAGTATGTGGAACACAAGATAACCATAAAGCAATGGCAATCGGCACCGTGGCATGATTTTATTATCTCGTTTTCTCCGATCGCAGCCGTGGAAAAATGTGCAACGTATCGCGGAAAGCAAAAGGAACGCCGCCGTTTCATTTGTTCAGCTCGCTTTACTCTATTTTTCATTTATCAGCTCGTAATTGCTGCGATTACCGCAATGGGTGCGATTTTCATTCGCTTTGCAGTCATTGCTTGGCCCGCCGATGAAACAAAAACCATCCAAGAATGCTTTGAAATGAAAATCACCACAATCCAAGGCACCCGTGGAGTTTTGTGGAAACAGAACGCTAGGCAGTGTTGGAAATTAATAAAGTAATCTACACTCTCGCTAATTGAATCATCGCGTCGCGACAATTTATTGGCCGTGTTTGTGCAGCCAAACATCCTCTTGCAGCGACGAAACACAGCGAAATAGTTCATTTATGAAACCAACGTTCTAATCCTTGTGCTTTTCCACTATTCAGCGCTGCGATTATTTACACCGCTGCATGCGACGACAACCGAACCCGAACCACCGGCCGGCGTGAAAAAAGGCACATCCTGAATGCCCCATCTGTCTTTCGATATCTCCTGCCCCCCGATCCATTCATTAGGGGCGATCATTCTTCCCCGGAGCCACTGAGTCCGGGCTTGGCCGAGGCCGAGCAATTACTGCCATCATGGCTGATAATCTTTTGTTGCAATTTGTTCGGCACTGCTGAGCACCGGACGACATCTTAAGCTGCTACTGCACCGGAACCACACTGCACGCGGCCGTCCAGTGTGGCATCGTGATTTGCTAAGACGATAATCCATCGGTAAGTTACGGCGCTACTTACGATGCCGCACGGCAAACGCTCCCGAAGGTGGCCCGGAAGCGGCCAGAAGTCAGAAGTCAGAAGGCGCGGTTCGGTGGCCCAGGCGTGTGTAAATTGTTAATAGTTGCCGTGATAGGTGCTGCACCTCCCACGACCCACGGCGGTCGCTAATGGAATGCTCGCTTCGCCAGTAGCTGGCGCCGGTGGGAAGGAGAACATGAAGCTCGTAAGGACACGGGAGCTGGGGGAAGCCCGGGGAAAACGGTTCGGTGCAAACGTATGGCTGCATTCCGGTGACCAGCGAACCAAATAAATATTTCATGTTTCCGTTAATCTCTTCCGCTGGCCGTGTGCCGCCCGGCTCAGCCCGTTTACTCGATTTGCCCCCCACTCGGCTGTGGGCTTCTCCATTATTTGCTCGATGGTACGGTGAGCTGCCGGGGGCGGTGGGGCTAAGATTGAGTGAGTGGCCGTGTGCGTGTGCGTGTGCGGTTTTGCAAGCAGGCCTTGTTTGCTTTGGACGATATTTACTGAGCCGACCATCAATCACGCCGACGGGCGACAGGATCTTTTGACTCTCGCTGTCACCTCACAGCCGGGTCCCCGGGTCCGCGGGCACTCCAGGCCCACTTTCACGCCACTAGAAACAGATGCCCATTATCCTTCATCTTTCGCAACACCATTTCTCGCCAATGCCAATTGCAAATAGGTGGCAGGAAGGATGGGATCAGTTCTGCCGATGCGTATCCCGCACCGGTGCGTGCACGCGTTCCACGAATGCAAGATGATGAATTATGTTGACGGGCGTACAGTGCATGCGCGTGCTGACCACTGTTACTACTGTCCCAATCCTGACAATAACAATCACAACTGAGCCGTAAAATGGATAAAGGAATAAATATTCATACCTGATTATCATATAAATAAATTCATAAATTCATCAAAGCAGCCATCACACACACACACGGAAGGCACGAAGGTGTGGAGTACGCCCGGAATGCAACAGTCCGGCAGCATTTCTGGTCTCACCGGCACCGGGGTTCGATTGCCGAAGTGCATCTGTCTCTGCATGGTGTGCTTGTTTTGCCATCAATACACGATTTTAATTGCTTCCGGGTTTCTCCAGCGGCTCCAGAACTTCTTCCCGTCCATCGAATGCATCCGTAATGTAGTAATTTAATTAAGGACACGCAAGATGCGCTCCTCCTCGAGCCATTGTGCATATTGACTGTTGGACGGAAGCCTAAACAGGAGCTCATTCAGTGGGTAGGAATGGCACTAAAAACTGTCCCGCAGGAATGTGCTCTAAAATAACAAACATTTCACTTCGTCAAACACTTTACGAGCGGGAAGATTGTTCAGCGTGTAACGCGCGGTACGTGTAACATGATCAAGAAATTCTATCCTTTATTTTTCTTGTGAAGATGTCAACTAACACGAACTAAACAACGTACCTTCCAACGCAAGTGATGGCTGTAAGCCATTCATGTGATGCATAGTTTTAACAGGATCTTGTTTCATCACGCTTGAAATACATGACCTTTTTGAGTATGGTCTGTTGAAACTGATACGTTTGCCCTCGCATCCTTTCCGCAAGATTAGCCTGATCGCCTTTTTTTAGAATGGATATGTGATCTTCAATAAACTAAACATATCACACTTTTAATAGGTGAAGGTAAGGTTTTATTGTCGAGTTTTTGGCCATGAGTGATTTAACCTCTTTCCAACGACTATGCTTACCTCTAATGCTTCACCATTATTGCACTTCCATTCTGTAACGCTTATGAGACTATGATACTGGGTAACTTATCTCCATCGCCCATTGATCGTCCCAGCGTGGTCGGCAAACGGTAGGAGCTGAGCGTATCCTGCAAGACAATAAAACCTTCCCATCCGACTTGTCCGTCTAATTTCTTCCCATCAAATTGCCTCCACCAGTAAACCGAAACTATACTGTCCACTCAATCACGGCGTCCAAAAATGCTGCAATTTTGCAACGGTGTCTCAGCAGCAGCCAAACAGCCCGCTCACCGGTCGTCAATCCAGCTGTGGTCGGACTCAAACACTCGTTCGCAGCGCCGGACACAACCTACACTCGTTATCCTTTCCGTTATCGGATCGTGCTGGCTGGCTGGCTGTCACAGCAGCGCAACAACACAGGCCTCGACTCGACCGCAACGATCTCTACCCGTCCCGAAGATGGGTAAAGTGATTTTAATTAATTTCATTATCACAGAATGAAACCTCTGGGAAACGCTCGTACTGTTCAGTCGCCATCGGAAGCGGTGCGGTAGTCGAGCGAGCGAGGGGTCGGGAGGAAAGGTGCCACCCCGTGCCGGACCGGCCGGTGCGACGGACAACCGGAAGCCGGAGTGGGGTCGGATGAAATTAGGAAATCCATCCGTGTCTCTCGCTGCTCCGAGGTGCGTGCCATGGTGCGTTCCGGGAGAACTTTGTGTAAGCAAATAGATACATCAGCGACAAACGTTTCGCAACCTCGCCCGTGGGTGCCGCCTACGGAAGCTACAGAAGCGGCAGGGCGTCGGCACGTGTGCGGTGCGTTTTACGGGCAGTGGTTCTTTTTTAATTAAAACTTCCTGCTGCAGTGCGAGCGGTACTGGGGTTTTGAGAAAAGCCTCGGTGAGATAAACCATTTTACTGCCGCAGCGTCAAACAACTACGAGATCCGCTCCTCGGACCGAGCGGTTCGAGAAGGGCGTTGTCGGTGAAGACATTGTTTAAACCGACGCACTTGTTCGTGCGATCTCGGGTGTTCCCCAATACACGAAAGGGGTACTGATAAATAGCTTCCACTTGTGCCAATTTGCTACGGATACTGTCTTTAGAGTAAAGCACTTTAGAAAAATTCTTGCGTACAAGCACACTTGAATAGAATGATTAGAAATATTATTAGTACCTTTAGATAAGTGTATGGAATCACACTGAAAATGTCAAGACTATCCGTATCTATTCAATCCATAAATACGTTCAAGTCAACGCAGTAAAATCAGAAAATAAAAAAATGCTTTAAACCTATGGCTAACTCTTGCTTTAGAGCAAACTTTTTTAAATATTATTGTAACTTCTTATCTCCCCAACAATGTAACCACACCGGAAAACATTTCTGGTGTGTTTTCCCAACGGCACAGAAGTTTTACCGGATCATATGCTAAACAGTGTTATTCCGTTGAAAAAAAAAAAAAGTTTTCTACGTGCATTAAAAAGCTCTGCGCCAGCCGCCAGCAGATACGAAAGATAAACATGATTCAATTTATGTCCCATTTTTCGCCTCAGCCTCCAACTCCAACGGTTCGTCTTGCCGTTGTCGTGTTCGCTCGCTCTTCAATAAAGTTCTATAATTGAGACCAATATAATTAGCAAACATAAGCAAGCGTTGCCGAGAGCCACGTAGCAAACAGGGTGATTCTTTTCCTTAAACCGCAACCCAACGCCAACTGAATTGCAATCGACACGCCAGTCGGTGTGCCTACCGATGATTCCTCAACCGGCGGTAGGCTGCTTTCATTCGGTGCCACTACGCACAGTAGAGCACACGGTACACAATGTTGCAAGAAAGTGGTGCGTAGGGTATGCGACGGTGGCAGTGTTTAATATTCTGTGTCATCATATCTATTATATTTTAAAATCTAATTTACATATTACCACAGCAGATCGGCACACGGCACGCACTGGTACGGTCGGCAGACGCTGGTCAGTCAGTACGGCACGGATGCTGGTGCTTTTCCACCACCCGGCCAAGACCTTCTATGAGAGTATGAATAAACACCCCCCACGACAACACTTGTGCGAGTATCCCTTCGGGAGGCTGCTCATCGACCAACCAACCGTCCGTGCCGACGTTGGCCAATTGTGGCCTTGTTGAGGTTGTGTTGCAAATGGTTCCATCTCCTGGAAGACGCTGCTGCCGCCGCAGCGCCGCAGTTCACCGAGCTGATCCAATCTAACCTTTATGCGGCTTTGGTTTGGGCACCAGTGGGAAAGGGTTCCTCGCACAACCAGGCTACTAGGGCCGGTGTAGAGAACAAGGCACGGTGCGTATGTTTGTCCCACGCTGGCCCAAAGTTTCCGCTGCTGGAAAACTTGTACGAACTTCATCTCACTGTGTCAGCCAGTTCACGTTATTGAAATTCCGCAACTGTTACAAGTGCAGCTATCGCAGTAGAAGAAAAACAACGACCATCGGCAGTGCAGTGTGGCAGAAGCGGGTGTACAGGCATGGTACCGCCATTTTGTGCATTATAATTTTCATTACATTGCACGGCCAAACATCTTTCGGTAAGGTTTTGCCTGGCGTTGGGGTTGGCTGGCGTGCATTTATTATTGATTATGCACAGGATTTTGGTTCATCGGTCGGTTACTGCAACTACCTCAAGCCAACGTTGAAATGCTTCCTTCTCGAACCGGAACGATGATCTGTTCCGCCCCGGGTTACGGTGAATGTTTTATAAAATTGGTAAACGATACTTGTATTAGCTGGAAAGGAATTTCTTCGTGCTGCACCTAGGAACCTCAAAGGAGAGATTTCTGCAAACAAATGATGGAATGTGTAATGTGAATTTCGTAAAAGTTTTCCTTTTCGATATTTTGAATATTTTTGAGTGTAAAAAAAAGTGTTTCCATTATGTTACTCTTTTACATACTAGATTATTCAGCAAATTCCTCAGCAATATGTGCATTTAGTGCCGTTCTAAAAACCGGCACTGAATCAATCCATCTGCCCCTCGCGAATAGAAAGTATTTCTTTAAATTTTTAATTTGCTTTAAATTTGCTCTTACAAATCTCACTTCGTGGAGCTAAGATTTGCTCCCATTACAATGCTAAACGTTATTTTCTAAACGTAATTCAAAATAACTTCAAATTTTCATCTAATTCATAAATCAAGTTCAACAACGATTTGTTTAAAACTTACGCTTTTCACATCTGCTCGATTCGAGTTTTTCCTGCTTACTAAAACTGCTCGAATTAAACTTTCCGGCGCACTCTGGTGATCAGGGCTGCAAGCTACGAAATAAGCGCACAAGCGGTTTTGAAATATTGCTCGTGCCAATGAAATGTTTCAAACGTATGTTTAAACGTTTTTAGCGTGTTTTATTCATACGTTATATTCTTCTTCTTCTTTTTCT
>JXWZ01009322.1:0-20619 GCA_000956215.1 Anopheles farauti No. 4
TGTATCGATATTTTATTTTGCATTATTTTACGCGCGATTGTTTGTTGACGGGTGCGTTGTTGTGTGTGGTGGATGTGTATTTTTTAATGAAGGATCATGTTTCTGTGTGTGTACGGTTTCGTCGGCAACAAATTGTTGAAAAACATTTTTGTTTAAAAGAAAAAGCTTTGAAAACAAACCACAAAACATATTATGAAAAACAAAACAACCATAACCAAATTGTGAATAGTTTTTACAATGAAATAGTCCCAATTGGTTCAGTTTCATGGACTTACATCCTAGTGTGATTTCACGTTTTTTTTAACACTGTGTTTAGTGTGAAATGTTCGATTGAATTACGCTCGGTAGTATTTTATCGCTGCTGGTAAAGTGTCGAAGCGGCGGTGTGTGTTAGCACCCGATAGTGCAACAATATGAGCCTGAGCAAAATGGAGGAAGTGGGTCTGACGCTGGGGGCGGCTAAAGTGTTCCAGTCCATCAGCAATATGGATTACTTCATAACCAGTTGAGTACCGGCTTGTCGATGTTAATCGACGTTTGATGAGTATCTTATGCCCAATCGTAGATTCGTTGTGTTGTCGGTCGGTTTGATTAGCATCGAAACTAAGTTTCAAGGGAGTTAACAATTGAAGTGTTTGGTCGTCAATGTCTCACTGTCGCATTAGTTGCTGAGTTAATGATGAGACAATTGTTAATGGGTCTTAAGTTATATATTGAATTGCAATTCAAGTATTTTCAATTGCCTTAAACATTTCACCTCCATCTCATTACTAGAGAAATTAATAAAATGAATTGTACTTTACAAATGCTCTGCTAAAATGTTATCTTTGTGTGATAGTATCAATTTTAGAAAAGAAATATTTTCACACAATAGTCATCAATAAATGGTAAACTTAACAATCAAATTAAATGGATGCGATTTAAATTTATTTTTTTAATCACAATTTAATTAGGCATCCATCATCAACATAAACTTAACCCCCGTTTGGCTTTCTAATAGCTCATGGAAATTGATAGCGTCAAGGTGATAAAATCGCCGAAAAGTTTTCCTAAATTCATTTTCTTCTATTTAGTGATACGATGGTGTGTTTTTTTGTTTATGACGTGATTTGATTCCATTTCATCTTCACTACGAATCGTTTGTTGTTGCTGCTGCTGGTGTTCAAACAAAACGCAATGGATGCGTTTATATTATCGCTTGTTTCGTTGCGCATCTGCTTTTGTTTCACCTTCCCTTTATGGCGTTTCCGTCATAGTACACCACAATAACGACTTTATTTTCACTCCCTTCCATTTTCGCCGTCATAATAATTGTTTTATTATCGTTTGATTTATTTTTCCACACCCTTTTATTGTTGTTGCTATGAGACTAGTCATTTAAATATGAGTGGAAGAGATACAAAGACAGGAATTTCAAAGCTTCTCGAGCTAATGAATGAGCTTCCACATCGATGCGTGTATTACGGTTCGGTCTATAGAAAGCATTTCATAAGTGAGTAAAGAAAAGATCATACAATTTACGCACACGCGTTCCAAAAGTCTCGTGCTTCATTTCAACACGTTCCAAGAGTTTTCATCACCCAACACCGAACGACTGCATATGCGTGTGAAAATTAAATACCTGTCTCACACACATCACACCGAAAGCAATCCGCGAACTGATGCTGATACACGGGTGGAGAAAAATGGTATTGAGTAATTACATACGTCCATTGTAGTAGTACGCTCCGAATCTCAATTACGGAACCCAGATATGCAAATCTCCGATAAAATCTGCCCATAACAACGATGACTCAAGCTTTTGTCCGGATCTGGTCCGTAGCTTGATTGGTGATGAAATGACGGTGCGGGTTATCAGATCTGACCAATATCCGCATCACATCCGTTCTCTCTCTCCTTTCCAAGAGTGTGAGCTCAGGTAAACGTTTTCAAAGTGCCTTTTAGGGATCGATGATGACGAAGAAAACTTAAACCAGCACGGATGAATTGATCGAACAATGGTGCCTATGGAAAGTGTTAGACCATTGAGTGAAATTCGCCACAGTTCGCCTACTGGCGAGTTTGATCGATGCTACAAGTGATTGGTGTCGTTTTTTATTGTACCTAACATCACCCAAACCCCATAAACATGGATGACGATGAGATATCGCCCAAGAGCGGTAGCGGTGGGCAGGACTTCGAAATGGACAAATCTTCCTCCACTCCGTCCGATTTCGAAGTGTTCGAATACGAGGATATTCGTGAAGGCACCGGCGCACAGCTCGCCCACAACGGAACGGCCAACATTAGCCATCATCGACGGGTTGGCACCCACAGCAGTGACGACGAGAATGAAGCGTGCGGGACCCCGCTGAACCTGGAACTGGCGCAGCTTCTCACGCAAGGCATCGTCACGAAAGCGAAGGCCAACTTTGGCATCTCGAAAAACATCGAAACGCTCGAACGGAGCACGATCGAGCTCGATCAGATGGAAAGTTCCTTTTCCGACCATCATCAACATCACCACCATGCTGTGCCAAGCGATTCGCAAGCGAATGGCGTATCCTACTCCTCCTCCTACAAACGTGATCCCGATCTGTACCTGCGCCGGTCGGATGACGATGTGGAGCAGCAGGAGCAACCGCTACCGGACGAGGAAGAGATCGATTTTGTGCAGCTTAAGAACGAACAGCTCCAACAGCAACAGCAGGACATTGATTCATCAGGACAATTTTTTGAAGAGGATGAGATGGTGTTTGAAACCCACACTGGATGCACGCCGGGTTCGCACGGTGGAAGTGGATTCTTTCGCTACACCGAACCGACCACGTCCTATCATTCGGCCTGCGGTGGTTACGACAACGAACGGATGATGTTCGAAGGTATTTCATTTGTCGATCGCAGTAGTTTCGCGCCGCTGTAGGCGAAGGTTGTTGGCCGTTTGCTAGCATTTTTGCACTTTTTTCTAAGGCTTTGTTTTTGGTTTCGTTTCAAATAGAACTTTTCTTCGTTCGATTTTCAATGCAAATTTCAGCTTGCAAACGATTTTTATTTGGACCAATATTTGGCAAATGTTTGTATAAATATTGGATGATTTTTTTGTTTGCATTTTTTTCTGACAAATATAATTTTTATTTTAAAAAAATGCTTATATCTTCATTTGCTTCTATCATAAAAGTTGATGTGTTATTGCAAGCATTAGTTGATTTAGCTTTTTAGTAGAACATTTTAAAGCACATGTGGCACATAGTTTAATATAAAAACATTTTCCAAATAGGCAAGCCAACGTACGATGTTTGAGCTTGCTCGGTGGTTCAGTGGCAAAATCTCTTTTAGATCATATATTCCCTAATGGAAAAGCATGGGCTTTCTTCGACCGATCCAAGTTAAGAAACAAAATAGTCCGCCAATGCCTCCAAGAGGAGCAGTATTACCAACGGGTGTAAAGAGTATGAAGAGATCAAATTGATCGATGTATGACGACGACCTTAAATAATAAGGTTAAACCTTTGATAGGAGAAGATAATCGATTCAGGTGTGGAGGAGGGCAAAACACTCGTCGTGGTCCATACGGCAATACTGTTCTATGGCCGCGCCACACACAGCAACAAAACCAGCACGACGGAATCGAATCGATCAATGCAGTGCCATGATAACTCCATCAAGGCGAAGGGCAATCGATCCATGATCAACGATGATTCATGAAAAATTATCCCGAGTGTAACGGCGTATGTTAGATGAAAATCATGGTAGCTAGATAAACCCTGTGGTGAATAAGCGGGTTACAGGGAGGAACTAACTTTACCACCCAGAGTCAAACAGCGGCTAGCTGGCTTGGGAAACTTGTCCCAATCTAGGCTAACCGGCTAAGGAGACATATCAATCACGATTGGTTTTCCTTACATGAGACGAAAATCGGTACATGATAATGGAAGGAAGTAAATTGATTCAATCCGGACAAAGAGAAAGAAGGAGAGAGAGAAAGAAGAGTGTAGCATTTGAAACATCTTCAGTGAAATGTTGCTGTGTTGATCAATTTTCTACATTATCCCGCTTCGTGCAAGGAAACATTTAATCAAACCGGTGAACGGCTTTAGAAGGAAAAAAATCCAGCAAACATTGAAAATGCAGAGACCGGTTTTTGGTCTATCGAAATGTTGAAAAAGTGGTATGCAATGTGGAAAATTTATAGGACCAGCTGTGTGTGGACATGCGAATAGAGATGCCTTCATACAGATAGAGAGACTGAAAATATCAGAAAACATGTTTGCTTTAACGAACATGTTGCACGGTCGGTCGGTACGACATGAAAACCTACTTCTGAGGCGAGTAGATGAAACAAAGTCTTATTTTCGTTTCAATTACGTATTTTCAATTAATTCTTTTGCAAACTATAACTTTAACTTCTATTTTAAACCAGTGTAAAACATTAGACTTCAACAGTCGGTAAAGCAATGAACCTGCTTTTCCAGAGCGTGTGGTTTATTTTATTTTTTTGTTGCCAGCGTATATTCCGCAACCTTCTAATCACAGTTTCCCGATCACACAGGTCATCTTGGCAACCGCATACCTACGTTTGATCGAGGCTTGGGAGAGACCGTCCTATGCAGGTGGCAACCCAGAAACCTTCATTTAGGCAAAAACCAGGTCGAACGTCGTCGGCTCCGGGCATACGGAAGGGTGGCCAATGATTATTAAGAACTGAACCTACTTTACACCCCCAGCCCGAGGCAATGTATGGCTCTCGAAAGCGAATCGTTTCCTGCCGCAACGCGGCTTCTTTTTCCTCGTTTGTTCAATCGCTAGTTTGTCATTTGGTCAACGCAACTCGGAATGAGTTTATTCGATTGGCTATCTGAGCATTTCTGCTGGCATATTACCTACATTGTTGCATTTTCCCTTTTTTGAATTGAATACGATTCGTGGAAATGTATTTGTTTTTTTTTCGCGAGCGTTTTCAAATTTGCATGCCAATACTAATGTACCGCGCACCTGAATAAACCCTATAATTTTTAATTTCCTCGAAAAATCGATACTAATAAGAAGAATTACCGGTGGTGTGTTTACGCATCAAGTAATGATAGTGAGCTGCGTCTTTAAATTGCTACCCTTCGATGGAAAATTCGCCTTAAAATAGAGTGAAAAGCACCACAAACACCACCGATCTACCCGAAACAAAAGAGGCCGTAATGATATGTTCAGAACGGAGCTTTAATGATTGCAGGCCCCGAGAAAATAATTGGCAGAAAATGCTTTTCCGTTTTTTATACTTTCTTCTACACCACAGGCCCTTTCCCTCTCGTTTCGATTAGCCAGGCCGCAGTGTGTGCATTTCGTCGCATCGTTTTACTGGTGGAACAAACGAGCAACCGGATTTGAAATCAAAATTTAGCCATCAACAACAAACATACCGGATCGTTTGTGGGAGGTGCGGGAGTGCGCGCGCGCGCCTGCGTTGGCGTTAAGTTATGCGCTGCCGTGAGGAAGGAAATTAAATTAATGGCGCCACCATGCAAACGAGAGAGCGGTGACATTTTTCTCCATTGCTTGCCTTTGCACATTTTTTCTTTGGTTTGGAGAATGGAAGAAAATAGTCATATTCAATAGCGATTCAATTAATATTCCCTAAGAGGATGAAGCTTTTCGTGTCTGTCTGGTTACGCGAGCGCACGCATATTTTCAACCACCGCTGTAAGGCGCACAGAGCCCAGCATCCGGTGCTGGCATTTAAAATCTCCGTAAGGAGGAAAATCGTGATTAACCATTTCCCATCAGAGACAGCGGAATTAATGGTCATACCCAAGCTCCCCTCGTTCGTTAAGCATACCACCCTGCATGGTTGACAACATTGTTTGGAAAAGGGTTTGCAAATGCGTGGTGCAGGATTTAATGCTGCTTTACTTACGCGTGTAAAAAGAAAAAAAAATTAAACTGAAAAAGTCAATTGCCACTCGAAGGTGCTTCGATCGATCAATATCATTTTTTTCTCTAACAAGCCCACGACTGTGTAGTGAAGCATAAGAAATGTTACGTGAAAAAAGGGCAAGCATAAAACGTCTTAATCCCGCGAAAGTGCGTAGGCGTGTGAGGCGAAAGGGAGGCAGCTCGTTTGACGATGAACTGTTCCCATCAATTTCCTTCACCTTCCTTGTCCCTTCGTTTGGTTCCATGGCTTCTAATGGGAAGCTAGTTTGCGCGCCCTGTTAGAGGTGTAAACAACGTTTTTATTTTGTTTTTTTTTACATAGCCACCCTCCCAATCTGCATACGCGCTGGGCGCTAAAAGTCGTGCAGCGAGGGTCTAGCTCTTTTTCTTCTCCGTAATGGATCTAAGCACAATGGTCAGTTTGATTTGCATTTGTTTGCTGCTGCTGCTGTCTTTTGTTTGGAAAAAAATGTTCATTTTCTTCTGGTATAGACGTGTAGCAAGCCGCGCACGGCTTCACCGAAAGCGCGAAATAAATTGCTGAATAATGTTGTTGTACAACGCACTTACCACGCCGGTAGCATCTGCACCTATTGGCAGGCGTGTGAACCGAGACTAAAAACAAGCAGAGAAAATAATAACGGACACCTTTCCGTGATCGCGAAATTTATTGTGCCCGTGATTCTTTTTGCTGCACCGTGGGCTTGGAGTAGAAATATGGGAAGCTGGGAACGGAACGGGGAGCGCAGATGTTACAGCAACTTCGTTCGGCTTGGGGGTCCAGCATGCAAACGAGCTGCAAAACAGCGCACAGGTTAGCTTCGTTTTTCGCCTGAGAAAAGTGATCTCGATTTCCGCGGCGTGTGCTGTGAGTGCTTTTGCCGTAAACAATGTATTTCACAAGCGAAGGTGGCAGGGTGTATGTGTGTGTCAATAGGAATCAATCGGAGAAATGGCTTAATTTCTCACCTAACTTCACCACACATGTGTTATGCAAATCTGGGATGCAACAGTTAGGAATTTCTTGCTGCTAAATAAACATGTTCTTTTCGTTCGGCTTTATGTAATGCTGCCGAGGGTAAATTCCTGGCATCGCCGTTTGATGCGCCTTAATTGAATAAACAACTTTATTACCGGTCGGTGGTCACTCCGACTCGATCGTACCCGAATGAAAGTGTATTTGCTTTTCGATTTCATTCCGCCGCGCCCCTTGACGCGGTTTTGACTCTCACTTTCATCGCGCATTATCGTTATCACACCTGGGTGTTTTTTTTTTCTTATTTCCGCGCCGTCGGAATTTCCAAGCCGTTTTCCAATTTCCTACCCGTCCGCCGGATTTCGGACTCTTTGGACGTTCTCGGTCGCGCCATCATAAAATTGCTGTACTTTCCCATTTGTTGCGGTCCCAGCGTGTGCTTTTCTTCGGACACCGAAGCGTGGAAAATAGAAGGGCCCACACCCCTCGGTTGCGACCAGAAAACCAACGCCCCGAAAAATATTATGATTACGCTTTCTTTTCCACTGGCGAAGAAAACGAAACCCTTGCCGGGTGGCTTGGTTCTCCTGGGGAAGGCGGAGTCATCTCGTCATCGCCGCCGCCATCGTGTGACAACGACACCAGGTATCTTTTGCTGCGATTAGTACACTTTCGCCACCCGTGAACACAATGAATTCTTCCCCTTAGAGGAGGAAGTAAGAAGTGATAGAAGTGGCGGTGTAAAATATTTTTATCACTATATTTTTCTTTTTTTTTTGCTGTTGTTGAATGGAAACAAAACAACACACCCATTAAACAGATATCGCCGCACGATCACGAGCGAGCTGTAAGGGGTGATTTTCACGGGATTAAAAGATTGGAACTTAGCAATTTATTGGACGGCAAAGCCACAAGACAACCTTCAAATACTGCCCTCTACACGACGCTGTGTATTGCAAAAATAACCGAATCGTTTCGTGAACGCGTGACTCTATGGTTAAGAGCCTGGCTGCCGTTGTTGTTTTTATATTGCAAGCTATTCTCATTGCGTAAAGTTTGCCGCACTCTCCAGACCACATTCTCACGGGAAACGTTGGTAGAGGGGGAGGGCATAAGCGGAAGTGGGTGAAATTGGTTGAAGGTTGCATCTCGCTGCCACAAGCATCCAATAATCGTACCGCCTGTATTTAATGTATTTCAATTTTCCTTTCGTCCGGATTTGGTTTTCGGTTTTGAATTTTCTTTCACTTGTAGTTTTACTTGAACTTTTTTTTATTTTTTCTTAACGTCACATGATTAAAGCGCACAAGTTCACAGTTCGTTTTCGCATTAAAGCTGTGGTTTTTGTGTGATTTTCGTCTGGTTCGCTTCAGTTTTACTTTCACACGAGTTCGGGGTTCGATTCTTGTGGACAGGAAATGGAACATTAGTTTTAATGACGATGTAGAGCTTGATCGTCGTCTGTGGTCTCATTCGACTTGGAGTGAAATTGTGTTTTTTCTGTGTTTATGTTGTTGATTTAATAACAGCGGAATAACATCTAGACTCATGTTTATTGCGCGAAATATTCGCGGATATTTTTGTGCCACCACAAAGACGGTGTTTTTGTGCGAATATAAATAAAATTTACACATCTCTCCCACGAGAAATAAAAAATCACTTTTTAAAGCAGCGCCAGGCCGCTCTTCTGGCAGATTTATTTGCACAATTTTGAAGCTCATTCTTGAAGCGTGCGTTAATCAACGTGTGAGAACCATGTGCAGACAAGCGTACATTGGGGTTGCTTCCTGTTTTCCTCTCTTTACCCTCGTTCTTAAAGGTAATTGAACAAAAGACAAACAAAGTTCACCAGACTAAAAGACAGCACGTCTCCGAATACGCGAAATCTGGACGTAGAACATCACGCGCATTGCTCTTCCGATGTGTCTCTCACATTTCACCTCGAACACACTTTAAAAAAATGCATGGTTTTACAACCCAAATCGTCCGCTTTTACGATGGCCTGTATTGGGTTAAATTTACAACTTTTTCTTTCAGTTGAAAGAAGCATAAAACGGCATCGTCTCACGACAGGCACTTTATTGTGTGATAATGATCTCTTGAATCTTCCGTACAGAAGAGTCACTGACACTTTGGCTCAAGTAATCGGCATGCGCGCCTCGGCCACGATACATGTGATTTTGGTGTATCGTTTCAGAATTTTTAATTCGTGCTTTTTGAACAGCGTTGGAAAGTCTCATTTGCATCTCGGGCACTTCATTCGGTGGTGAAGTTATTTTCGTTCCTTTTTCCAATTTTCTTCGCCCGTGCACGCGTCACTGCGCATTCGAGGAGATTCCGAACATCATCGCTCAGAGGGAAGCGCTGCGTTGCGTCTGTCGGACGGAAATCAATTTTACGTAAACCGAACGTTCATCATTGACGAATAAACAATTAATACGATTTGTGGTTCGTGTATTTTCCATCCGCACGACCCGGCGTCAGATTAAACATCTCCAACGGCGCCGGAATCGTTTTACCCGAATTAAATTGTCACTCCGTTACGCCACACGACACAAGCTCTCTGCATGAACCTTTAGTCACGGAAAACATACTCTAAGTTTCCGTTTGATCAATTTCGAAGCGGCTCGTTCCGTTTCTGTAAGCAAAGCAGCTAAGAGCTTAAGACGAACTCGTTCTCATCTTTATATGTCGAACAACAGTTAACCGAGGGTTTCCAATTTTTCCGATTTCAAAGGAATTATATCTTCGGCTGTATTGATTTTTTTCGTATTATTGTCTTACCCTGACGTTGGATACTTTCTCCTGCACGGCCCGCAGTAATACCGTTTATAGGGAAATTTCTTTTTAAAGTTACGCTCTGCGTGTGGGCAGGTGGACTAGTTTAGGTTGCCGCTTCTTAAACCCGTCTTACCAGCCGATGTCACAGTAGAATGGTACGCGTTTTAAAGCGAAACAAACGCATCGAATCCGTACAAAATCGTCACGCGAACAATTGTCGTAGCAAAGATGCACCTGAGGAGGAAGAAAAGCAACAGGTGAAGAAAAATGGAACGAAAACCTTCCGTATGCATTGATGCAAGAGTACACCGAAGTTGCACTAATCCTCTGATGCGTGTCGCATTACCATATAACTTTAAAAAATACACTAAAATGCGAAGAAAAATGAGAAACTTCAAATAGAACAACTGAAAAATTTCAATGAAAAAGTCACGTACATAAATGTAGTTCAAGGGAAGGTAAATTGAAAATAAGAAAAATTTATCTCATATATTCAGCTAGGAAAAAGAGTCTTTCAGTGTGAAGTCCAACACCAATCGATAGTAATACGCATGTCCAACGCTACCCTCCAGCCTGTAGCTCAGCTGCGATGCGAATGCAAGAGAAGAGGCGTAGAAACCGTTTGTTATGACAAGGACACGAACGCGAAGGAGGTAAAACTCTAGCGTCAGTCGCCGTTTGACGTTTCGTGCGCGTAGACGGAAGTACCTTTTTACGAACGTAACACGTCGATAAATAACGAGTGTTTGTGTGCGTTTTTTATTGCCATGTTTTAAATCCTCTCACGTTTTACGTTAGTTACGAACTAGATTCGGTACAGAAATGTGGTTAAAAGGAACCAGTATAGGGATTTTTTAGTTAGACGCTAGAACGGGTCACATGTTAATGTGTGTTTCAAAGTACCTTTCTAGTAAAATAATCCTGTCCTGGCCCATACACCACTGCCGTTTTGATTTAGTTCCGACGAGAATGCTGTGATTTAGTTGTGCCAAAGAAGTTTGCGACCCCGAAAACGAATCTATAAATTCGGAGTTCAGGCGTACGTGCGATTTTGAATGCATCATCTCAAATCTCCTTCAGCAGGAAAATATCGATCCACTGTTTGCCACACGAAGAATACACAAGCGTTAGCACCGCGAGAAAGGAGAAAAAGCAGGTGTTGTGCATTGCTCTCGTGTTGTGAAATCGTATCACGCACCTTTCCTGCTGCGATTCTAGCACTCGTCCCCCACCCCACCCACTGTGTGTTCTTTGCTCGTTTTTCATCCGGAAACAAATATGGTTTAATTTTTCGCAATGATATCGTCGCATTTATGAAACTTATTTGTTCGCACAATCATCGTCACCGTCATCATCACCCTAGCAGCATTCATTGCCATCGGTGTGGTTCTAATAAACATTGCGCATGTGCGCTGCATTTGCATCTGTGTGCGTATCCGCTTTTCCATGTCCGCTTCCTTTTCGTGTTGCATTGCTTTTGCTCACCTTTTTTCGCCTTTTCCCTCACCAAGTGTTAGTGTTGAGTATTTCGCAATGTTTTGTTATGTTTTGACTTAACGAATTAGTAGATTCCGAGGAGAGGGTCACATGAAAACCATCGTTTTAAACCATCGCAGCACGTTTAGATGTGATGTTTCGTTCGAAATGTAGAAATCACATAGCGATTTATGTGGCGTTCTATTGACACATTAGTCACGTTTAAGCATTTTTTAAAGAGGTATAAATAGATTAAATAATAGAAACATTAGGACCTTCCGTTTGTTGATTGTTACGTGACGCTTGTCTAATGCTTTATGGACAAATTCCATAAGAAAAAGAAATTGATAGAAGTCTCTAAAAAATTGTTACATAATGGAGGAACATTGTGTGAGACATGGCGTTCATCTGTTCCAAAAGTTTCGAGTTCTCATGCGACCTCTCTCATATTCTCTTCTGCGCAGCATCCAGTGTGCTAGGGATTTTCCAACATCTCTTCGTGCTGCAACAGAAGAGAAAGAGAGCATTTACACAGTGTCACACCTGAGTATCCAAAAGCAAAACCTCTTTGCTGTTCAGTATTCATCCAAACGTTTTCAATCGACTGTCAAAAAGTGCCTCCGTGCAAACATCTCTCCAAACATCCAAAACTTGCCAATAACAGCACCCTTGCATAGGAGGAAACAAAACATAAAAACTGTGCGTGTGCGAACACACATAATCGTGTTTTCTTCGACAGCTCCAAAATCTTCCTCCAGTGGTTCGGTTTCTTGCGAATGGTGATGCAAAACAAGATTGGAATGCTGTAACCCGCCGTTGCTCGGGCCTTCCATAAAAAAAAAACCGGGAGGTAGTAGTAAAGAAAATGCGGTGAAAATTTCACCTCCTCACCCACCGACTGCAGCGGTGAAGATTATTAAACTGTTAACACCGCGAGTTTCCCGGCGTACCCAAACACAAACCGAACGGCCCGGGGAACGAGCGAGTAAATAGTTCGAGCAGCTTGACTCTTTTCTATTTCATCGGCGATGTAATTTCCTCCGGTGCGCCGATCGGTGGTGTGAAATGGTTTGATAATTGAGTGTGTGTGTTTTTGTTTTTTTTTTGTGTTGTTGCATACTATTGAACCAGACCCGAATCTTTCTCGCCACACGGCTTTGGGTAATGAGTTAGTCGCGCGACGCGTCGGAATGTCTCCCCCGGTGCGTATGCAAGATTTGCAACGCGAGATAACTTTGGTGGACGGAAAGTGAAACATAACGCGAACCGTACGCCCGTTTGTGCCACGCATGAAAAGTGAAGTGAAAACTATCAATTTTCTTTCTCCACTATCTCACTCCGGCTCTGTGTTTCTGTTGATATTGGGCAGGTCGATAAAAAACACAAATTGGAAAAACAGCTTATTTTCCATCTTTTCATTCAGCGGTGGCCGACGTGTGCGCATGATCTGGATTTTTTATGATTTTATTTGAAGTTGAGGCCTTTATGAGTCTTGCTTATATCAACATGAGTTTTGGTAATTTAAATTTAATTCTTCCCTTTGATGCACTCTCGTGGTGAATTTACTTTATAAACTGTACGGGAAGAGCCGGCAGCTATTACTTAAAAATCAGTTTAACTCTCTAAGGTTAGGAGTCGCACGTAACCGCCTAACCATACGCATCAGAAGAAAACAGCCTCCTTCGAAAGTAACTGCACAATGGTATTTTCCGAAGTAATTGGACATCAATTGGGCTGCTGCTGCTGGCTGCCGCACCGGTCGTTTACCTAGCGGAAGAGCTGTGGGACCGGCTTTTTCCTACGAACACACACGTGATGCGTCTTTCTTCTCACTCCTTCTCAGTCTTCCAGTGCGCAAAATTGTCATTGCGTTTTTACCGTCTGCCAATGGTATTCCGCTCACGTTCCATAGCTGTCTCTCGGTTCCTTTCGGTGCGACCAGACACGGCGACGACGAGACGCAATCATTGACCTGTGGAAAACACGGTTTTGCACGAACGTTTTTAACAGCCGAAGAACGCAGCTAATGTGTGCAATGTTACAAACAGCCGCTATGCGCTGTAGGAGGGAAGTGCACACAAAAATGCACCCTTTCTTTCGGGTGTGTGCGTGTGTGCAAAGTGCATGTTACGAGTTTATGTTTTAATCTTCAGCAACACGAGTGCTATGTGCAAATTCCTGTGGTGCTGGTTATTCATATTCATCTCGCTCGACAACATCGTTTTGAAGTAATAAAACCATCATAAAGAGCTCATGGCGCAATTGTTGTTTTGCACCTGCACTCATATTGTTGCGATCATTACATGCACTCCCCCACCCATTTTGGCGAGGTAAAAAAACACATGCTGATTACTTGTACCGTCAACATCAACATGCACGATTTTGCGCAGCAACAAAAAAAGTGTCTCAGATGAAATAAAGGTCACGACGAGAGAAGAGCGGTGCATTGTGTGCGAGTTTTCCACCCGCTGGTACGACACATTCACATGTGGGTTGCATTTTCACTCATTCCGTTCGCTCATCAGTCAGGTGTCAGTCGTACTGCGTACCTCTATCTCCAAGCAGGTAGCACCGAAGAAAAGGGGTCGTATTCAATCATGAACCGGTCTCTTCTAATCGTATCGCGTAGTCATTTTTTGCAGATGCACCCTTTATGCCACAATCTTTGCTCATCTATCGGAGCTTGTGTGTGTGCCGCTCGCTCACCCACGCTCATGACCGTGAGGCGTAGAAAATTCCTCACGCCCATTAGTTTGTAACATTATTAGCATTAGCCTGCCGCTAGAGTAAACGCTCCTTCCACACTGCTGTGCCCTTGGAGGAAAGAAGAAGCAAAGCAAATCTTATCTCATTTATGAGTTCAATCAAGAGAGTAATGGATTCGTTGCCTTTGCGCCTCCGTTTCAATGTTGTTTCCTGTGCAGATCATCCATATCCGTGCACCAGTGGGAGAATCTATTTTATTGCCTTCGCCGCCATCCAAGAAGTGCTGAAGCACTGAGGGAGGAAACGAGGAAAATTAGCAGTGTGTCCCAAATCGAATCGGAGCACTCATATCGCCGTCAAAGATTAGAGGTGGGCAGGTGTGTGCAGACGGTTTATCGTGCTTCCTCTACCAGGCCATCAGTGCTCGCTGCATTTTTGCATTAAAAGCGTTCTTTGATCCGCTACGAAGCTATTAGCCATTTTATGCCTGCAACAGCAGCAGCAACTTGTTCCGGTCATTAGCTTCTTCGGCATGTGTGTGGATCGCGATGATCTCTAACAGAAGAACCCCCGGACGGGGAAGATTGTTGCATTCCCCATCTGCTTTTCTTTCCACTTCGCTACTGCTGCAGTTCTAGCCATGGGTTGCAACGTTATTTTCTCGTCGTAATTTTCTGTTATCTAATGGGTGGGGTGAGGGAGAGGTCCCTTACCTAACCTAACTTAACGTAAATTGTGTTCCGCTAGCTGGACGAAATGTTTCCCTTGTGCGAAAAACAACTCGCGGTGTGGACCGTTATGCAAATCCGAGTGAAAGAATCCATTTTTGGACGAATTGGCTTGCGTTGGAGGAGGAGAGAATTGATGCTATTCGTTATTTGTTGTGTTCAGCCTTCGAGCACGCGCTGGAAAATAGGTTAATTTTAATTTGACTACTTATCTCATGTTCCGATCAGATGCAAGCAAAAATATAGGTTCAATCGTCGATCGATTAGTCTAGCCATAATTTTCGTTCACTCTTCTGGGTCTGGTGAAAAAATTATCTCAACAATCTAAATGAATGCCTTTTTTGCTGGAACATCATATCGACAACCTTCTGCATCGATTTTTTTCAACAGTATCTACTGCGCAAAATGTGAATTTTATTCTTGAATCGAATGAGTCTGTATCGATGTTCTGATAGAAATCGCAAATTACCTGCCTCCCTACGAACATTGATGTGAACGTGTGAATAAGTTTGGACGAAGGATCTTCAACAAACGGCAAAAAAAATGTTCTCCCGTGCTGCAAATGTGTTTCGCAAGAAGAAGTCAAGAAAGTCGTCCAGTCTGTCCGGTTCGGGCGCCACCACCGACGAACACCAGGGCACGGATACGAACGCTAGTGAAACAGAAACCGAACCGGACGTTTGCAGCTGCCACTCGGAACCACCGGTTCTGATGCGTCCTGGATCATACGAAGTATCGTCCGTTTCACCTGCCTCCTCCACCGAATACTTCCAAGCTGAGCCTGAAAAAACGCCAACAACCCCATCGAATGAAACGCCGCACAAAGAAAGCGGTAGTTGGATCGCACGCCGACGAAGAAGGACGCGCGAGAAAGAACAGCCCGACGAGGCGCGTTCTCCAACCGGCGGCGCCAGTCTTACATTCACCCTGCTGTCCACCATCCGGCGGGCTCGATCGCGTTCACGGTCGCGATCAATTTCGTCTTCAACGATCGCCACCGACGCATCAGTTGACCGTGCCGCTGTGAAGCTGCTTCCCACATCGAAAAGTACGCTAAGTAGTCAAGCTACTGCAACTGTTGGTGGTTGTTATGATGATGGTGTTGATGGTGGTGTCACTTCCCCCGCACCGCCGTCCTCCCTACGGCACAGCACAACAGGGAAACAGTTTGCACCGGGTGTTGGTGGGATCTGCTCGGTGAGCTTCGCATGTGACACGAAGAACAGCGAGCAGAAGAAGGATCATCACCTTCGATTCGACGGCGGCGGGCCATCAGACACTGTTGGCGGGCAAGGTTTGACATGATTTCTCTCTCACCCCGACACACACATACACCCGGTTCTTAAGGGTCGGCCGCTACTTGCCTCGCGAGCAGATGGCGAATGGTTTTCGTATTGGTTTTGGAGTTTTCTGTTTTTGGTTGTTTTTTGTTCGTTTTTTCATATTAGATTCTATTTTTATTGCGTGCATGTTGTGTGTGTTTTGGTGTGTGTGATTTTTATTATGATTTGCAGTATTACGTGTGCTATAATGCTAGATGTGGTTTATGAGTTTGTTCCCACCCATTATGTGTGTTTTGCTTTAATAACTTAATGAATACTTTGATACTGTTAATTGAAATGCACTCTGTGAAATTACCATCGAGCTATTGTACATTTAAGGGCCTCGAATAAGCTGCAATGAGCAACTAAGAGGATAATGGAACACCCAGATTGATTGTCAATTCAAAAGCGGATTCGATTTCACATCTAGAATGGTTGATGAGGGATGGAATTTTTTGCTCAATTATTTCTCTTGAAACTACGATTTCGTAATTATGTATAACAAATTCCTCTTACAAGTTTGACCTACGATCTACATGTACATAATTTTGAATTATTCTCTGCGATTGCTTCCTAATTAACCACATACTTGATAGCCTTTCACCAGCCCACCTGTGACCAAAAAAGGACGCAATCTTTTATCCGACCCAAGAATCTTGTTTTCCGTTCAGGACAAGTCAACAGTACAAATCATTAATTACATTGGTTTCTTCGCTTGCTGTATAGCAAATGAAATTAAAAGCGAAACTAAAACCCTGCAACGAAACTGCGCCCACCTTCGCCACCTTGTTAGTAGCTTGCTTATCGGTGATCGGTTTCCCCCTTTAGGGCCAGGAGAAGACCGCAGACCGTCGTCAAGTCGTTTGAACTTTTACTTCGATTCGCCAGTAAATATTTTAATAGCGCCTCACGCTTCGATCTCTCGGCAGGGGTTAGGCGTGTTAGAGGTTCTCAAGCATAAGGTGCCGACACCACCAGCGCCGAGGTGTGGTTCACGACGGTGAGGATGAGGTCGCCCGTTAGCGGGTTTCAGTTTCGTCGGAATGGCTGGGAAAAATGGTGAACTCTCCCTTCGATTCTAATGTCAGTCGGTCGGACGCGCATTCGAGGCTAAAAAAATAAAAAAAATGCAGCCATAGTTCCTGTTAACCTGTTGATATTTCGCTCGCAATCGTTTATTATTTGCACCGCGCGTGCTATGCGCGGGAAACATTCCGACCCGCTGTAAATGTTTATACTCAACAGGATCGCCTATCGTCTTGCCGATAGCGGATCGAGCGCTGCTTTCCTTGTGCTATTTGCCAACGATGGAATTACGCTCTCCCACCATGTAATTCTTATTACAATTGGCGTTTTCTCGCTTCGTAATCCGGTGCTGTTCCGTAAGAAGATTTGACCGATTCCGGTTTGGTACGGGTAGAAAGTAAAAGATGGCCAGAAAGGATTCGCGCCCTGCCAAAGGTCTAATTAAAGGCAAACCGAAATGTGCAACCTTGCTCGCCAGCAATTGCTGCTAACGACACAAGCCTGGAGTCGGCACGGAAAGCGAATTCGAAGCTAAAAACGCTGCTGCTTGCATTTTGCCCCTCGTCTAAGGCTAAAAGCAGTTCCGCCGACGAAACGATCGCAATCGAATTAGCTGCTTCGATCAGCCAGGGTAGAGACGATCATCGAAGTGAAAGGTCGAAATGGTTCGCCGCGACCGAGCGAAAAACAGAGGTTAATAAGAAGCTTTCGTTTGTTTGTGTTTCGTAATGTAATGTGCGATCCGATGAATGATCCCGGACCAACAGCGGGGCAAAAACAGCTCGTTTATTAGCTTTTCCTCGCTATTTTGCCATGTGGAGGGCTGAAATGAAGATGTAAAGATAAGAATGTCAGAGAGCTAAAAGTGAGGAGGCCAAGCAGCTAAATAATTGGTTCGCTTTGCAGTTATTACAATGGTGGAACATGCCGAACTTACAGCAGTTTAATTTTACATGCCCAATATTTGTTAGTTGGAGCAAGTCGATTAGTCTGGTGTATTTCTGAAGCACATAGCCGTTTTTTATAATTTCTTCATCCCATTAGCTCCGAATCATATTACATACCTCCAGCAGCTTCTCACGATGTGTCTGATGATCAACAAAAACAAGGACTTCACGATGTCCGCAGGAGATCGATCATTATTCCCTCCAATGGTGTGGTAACTGGATTTATGATGAGCGCACATTGAAAGCCATCGCGCCGTACTCTTGGATAACGATCGCTTTGATTTGTTTTGTATATCGCTCGCGGGAACGCGCAACGGAGGGAAATTTTTTGGCACGTTGGCTGCCAGTAACAAAAAACTGGAAAAAGGTATTCGGGACCTTTAACAGGGGAACAAACACCACCGGCAGCGAAAATAGGGAGTGCTAGCCGTCTTCGATTGTGTGTCGTACATTGTATGATGATGAATGATGGAAAAGTTGCTTGCAGGTTGGCTCCTATTTTCGTGACATTTACTTTTCTGGCTTTTGATCTTCTCTCACTGGAGACTGTGGTGCAGCGCTGTGAATCACTTCTTTTAAAGTATGGCGTATAATTTGGCACATTCCGACGTCATAGCTTGACGCCCTCATGCTGGGCATTCTTTAAACTTCCTCCCCAAAACCATGGAACAACAATTCATCGTGCACCAGCAATCTAATCCCTCCGAGACAAGGGCGTAAAATTTGCACCCTGTCGGCTCTTAACAATTGCTACAAATGGAATCATAGCGAAGAAGTCTTTAAGTAAATAATAGCAGCGAATAGAAAAAAAACAGCCGAGACGAAGGGGATCTTAATGTTGCATAATGTCTTCATTTCGTTAAGCACGACGACGATCACACCGCTTTCTGCCAGAGACATGCTTCGTACAAGCTATTCTTTCCATGTTGATCACGAAGTCATCAATGTCAAACGTACTTTGTTTTGGGGGAAACCGGGGAGTTTTGTGCTTGATTGAGTTTTCTTTCGTTGTATGTTTTGTCGGTGTCAGAGGATGGGTGGGGTAGAAGCTCATTTGTCGAGTTCGGTTTCGGGTGGGGCAGGTGTTTAACATCTTACTTTCGCTCGAATTTTATAGAATTGTTATTGAAATTAAGTATCATTATTTTTATTTTATTCTTTTCAAAGTAATTATCTTTAATACGATAAAAATTCTCTTTCACCAACAAACATCTCAACAAAGTTGAAGCAAACATATACCCGTGCATATAAACAATAATAAAAGCATAAAGCTGTCGGCTTTTGAGTCGGTTAACAATTATGCCTCCTACTCTGAATGCTGCACCTTTAATAACCGTACCATTGCTCTTATTCGCCGTTTGTTCATAATATTTTCCGTGTTCATGGATCCGTCACGAATCCGTACTTTTCTGATGCGAAACTGGATCAACCGCCGCGCTGTGGCCGCCTGCTGGACAGCTACTTTCTTCGGCGAAACGTTTTTCGGGCGCCCCATTGCATAATCGGAAATCTTCGCAAATGCGATCGGTCGTCGTTCGCCCTTTCAATCAACTGCTACCGCTGCCTTGAGAGAAGCAACAGCAGCAGTAATGGAAAATGGCCATTTCTTTTCTGCACCAATTCTCTCCGCAACATAATTATTGTTCGAGGCGAAAATTAAAACAAAACAAAAACTCCTAAAAAATAAACACCTCAAACGAACGCTTCGGGGCACCGATATAGATAATTGGTTGAAGGGAAAGGATACTACCATTATTACATCCCCGCGTTCCAGCATTTCAGCAACGCAACTGGGAAAGAGGCAAACCATTTATGACAGTTACTTAAAAAACGGGGTGGGTAAACACTCTACCGTGTAAAGAATTGGATTATGTGATGGAAAATTATTACTTTTCTTACTGTTCACATGTTCCACGTCCTGAGTTATGAAACAAACAGCATCACAGCGGTTCTTTAAAGGTCTCCTCGATGGTTTCCTTTTGGAATTATAGTTGCAGCAAAGACCTTCAAGACAAGCGCGTGTCGTAATTGGATCAATTCGTGCACACAAAGGGAATCTAACTGAACAAAGTGATACTGTTATTGTGTTGGCGCCTTGCGTGTTTGTAACAAGAAATTTGTAGATCGAAGATAAAATAGTAAAAACCGTAGCATTGCCTCCATACTGTATTCGATTGTTATCCTTGTTCCGTCCGGCACGTCATAGAAATCGTTCAACTAGATTCGTTGTACGTTTTTTAGCTAGATTTTTACATTTGCTCTCAAATCTTACTTACACACGGTCGAAGAGTGTTGCTGCCTATCGCAAATATTACTACATTGTACTAACGAGAACGTTTTTGTTTCTTTTTCTCCCTAACAACGCAGTCCTATGCGGTAACCGTGTGAGCCAAATGACCCGCGCGTACGATGACATCGATGCCGTAACGCGCCTGCTGGAAGAGAAGGAAAAGGACCTCGAGCTGACGGTGCAGATCGGGAAGGAGCTGCTCGCACAGAACACGCACCTCGAGAACCGGGTCGCCGAGCTGGAGCAGGAGCTGAAGACTTCGAACGAAAACCGGGCGCAGCTCTCGCACGAGCTGCACCAGAAGATCGAGCTGATCGGAATACTGACAAACGATGCCGACGACACCAGTGAGAATGGTGGGTAGACAACGATGTGCTCTTTCACCTTCCGGAGACAGGTTCAAGGAAATAGGCGTTTGGGAAATTAATAGCTTCTTTGTGTCTGTGCAAGTATTTGTGGAGGG
>JXWZ01009323.1:0-12484 GCA_000956215.1 Anopheles farauti No. 4
TTTACGCGATGTAAAGGAAACATACATTTTTTTACGTGTAAGTTTCTACGTCACTCCTATATAATATGGCAGATACAGAAAGCCATTTAGTTACGATCAAACCATGTTAAAGTTGGAAACTAAATATAATAAATGATGACACAAATCTTTCTCATCAAACCGTTGATTGTGCGTTAATCTGGAAAGCCTATCAATACGACAGTGCTATCCCGACCTAGCACGCACACGGGAATAAACCCGAATAATAAAAATTAACGTTAAATTCCTCACGATCAGACACGTAGCGAACGTTCAACGACCACCGCAGAATGATTCCGGCACGAAGGGACGTAGCGAGGCGAAGTAAGTGAAACGCGCCGGAAGAAAAGACGAAAAGCAGCAGACGAGGGATGTTGGTTAACAGGTACAAATCCACCTGTCCTCCAACTGTTTGACGCGTGCCTGTCCACGTGCCTTCCCTGTGCACCCATGGCTGATCCTTCGTCCTGCCAAAAGGAGTTCATATTTATGTTCCTCTTTTGGCTGTTAAGCTGTCCCTATTTCGGCCGTTGTTGGTCAACGTTTTCCCGCCACCGCGTGCCGGCCCTGATCAATCGAGCAAAGAAGAGTGGATCATTTTCTTACTTTTTTTTTTTTTTTCGTTCGTACCATCTTCCGTCACCCTCTTTTGCTCAGATCCTTTTTTATTTTTCATTTTTGGGGTCCTTTTAGTTTTCGATCAAGTGATTCGTAATGGGACTTACTGCTGGAGCTATCGCTGGGCAGGGGCAGCGAGCGAGGGAAACCAAAATGAAAAAGGGAATTAATAAAGTTCACCGATCCAGCTATACGGGTTTCGTGCGGCAGCTCCCAGCCAACAACCGCATTGGAGTCGATTGGTACAAACTTTATAGCTTGGTTATTATTATTAAAAGAAAGCCACGAGAGAAAAAAAAGCACAGCGGTCGGAAAAGAGGGTGCACTGTTCTGCTTTGTCAATTGGTTCGTTCGGTTACTTCCATCGAAAGGAAGTGTTATGCAAGGAAGAATCTTTAAACCGGGATGCAAACGATGGAATCATATACGGAGGAAATATTGAGTGCGGTAGCCAAACAACCCGCACGCGCCAATCTGTTGGAGGATTTTTTTTTCACCATCACCGAAGAAATCCGTGGGTTAGCCGAAAAGTTATCGAATAATAATTGAAAAGGTCCTTACGTTTTGTCATTTGAAACTTACTGCAATGAACATCTGAAAGCTAATACGACAGAAGTTTGCCTTTGGATAGTATGTTGTTATATCACGTTATTCAATATTATATGATCCAATATACATGTTTCATACTTAACAACTAGTCCGTTATTAAAATGAATTATCCCAAACAAACTTCTTAAACAAATAATTGACGAATGAAATGTGCGTACAAACTTTTCATTCAACTTTCAGCTTAATCTCTTATGAAAGGTTTACTAGAAGCAGCTAAAAAAAAGGAAATATTCCAATTGAACTTTTTTCAGCTGTTCCGCTCCATCAGTTGAGATTCTCTTCGTTTCAAGATGCACATCGTTTTCTCCTTTGGCCAACCACAAAAAAAAACAACAAACCGCGTATGTTACGCAGTCCGGTGGGGAGAGCAAAAATTCTGGTCCATGCAGTTGTTTATGTTTATGGTAGCTATGCGTTGAAGTGTACGGAAATTATTCTTCTCAGCCGTTACACTTATCTCAATTGGCAGCTGGATAGGTTTCTTTCTCTTCACACGTTTATCCTTTCCGGCCTGCATCATGATGTTCAATTCACGGCATCGACCCACGAGAGCGAACCATCATCCGTTCGATACTGTGAAATTGGTTCATTAGGAATCAGGTTTGCATATGAGCTGCACATGAGACGAGTGTATCGTAAAAGCTTTCGTGATGGGTACAGATGTCATACGGAATTTAGGATATCGACAAATTAAGCAATCATGCTCGTTTCGCCACGAATTCAGCTTTGGTACACGCCTTTCTGGTTACCAAAGCAGTTACGTTGTTTGCGCGAATTTGATTATAAAACAAATAATGAAAATACAAACGGTTAATGAATTTTATAATATTTTTTCTGTTTGTGATTTGGAATTGTGACAATTACACTTATTGTCACTTTTATAGTCATAAAATATTTTCAATTCATGCGAAGGGCGTTGTTTAAAATGTTTAAAATTATAATCTTACCAATCTCAGGTTTTAGTAAAAATTTAAAATATCACAAATGATTACAAATGCTCAATAAATATAGAATCAATCGCGCCACTATTTCTTCTCCACCACATCGGCATCATGAGCAACAAGGCGCCCGGACAAAAAAGGTAACGAAAAATTAGGACTTCATCGACAACCGCTTGAAACTTGACGCTTGGATACCTTTCTACCGTTGATTTTAATTATTAGTACCACAAACAGCAGGACTCGGGGTGCGTTTCAACTCCGGCGCTGTGTATAACAAAAAAAGTCAAGGGGTCCTTGGATTTATCTCAACTACAAACACACACGTAGCTCCGATCCGGTCATCCTTACCCATTTTGATAGATCATTCGTTGATTGAAACGGCCGAAAGCAGAAACCCGATGTGCTCAGACCTCGGTTTACCTCGAAGGAAGCGGCAGGAAATGCGCATTCTCATCACAGCTCAACCTACTTCCCGTTTCGGGGCTGATTATTTTGGTTTCCTTATTTTCTTAGTATGGTTCCCTTTTTTTTTCTTTTTTTTTTTTTGTGTGTTGGATCCCCTTCACAGCACCTATAACTTTCGTACGTCCGCCACACAGACGGAGTGGTAAACTGCAGACAATGCACTGCGGCGAACCAGTCGTTGAACCACGTGGAACAACACGCGCAGGGTTCGGGGGTGAAAATATTTGAAAAAATAGGTAACGCGTGCCGGCTGTCACTTGGTTTGAGTTTCGACCGAGTGCACCCTTCTTTAACGATCCTCCTGGCTGCAGGGAAATCGTCAGTCTCGGTGCAACGATGGGAACAGCATATGTTTGATTTTCGGATGAGCAGCAGCAGTGGATTGCATATGCACTCGACCGCGCTGTTAGTTGAAGTATGCGGAGTATGATACGAATTTTTGTTAAAAATTTATGTTACAAACATAAACTAAACAATAACAAAAGCGTAAACAATTATAACTAAATAAATAATTATAAACTGGATAATTTTTTTTGAAAATAATGGGTTATTTGAATATAACTTAGAAATTTACAGGATATACGTTTACGTTAAAGTGTTTATTTGTTTGATTTTTGTAAGTGTAATATGGCGAATGTAGCTTCAAACATCACAATCTGCTGTATGAGAAATAAATATAAACTAACTGTGAAATAAAATTGTACAAAAAATCTGTTTTAAATCAATCATAAGGAAAATCGTGTAGGAAAAATAAATATTACTAACCTCTGGAGTAAAATTTTTCAAAAAATCTTTTAAATCCCTTATAAGAAAAATATTTTATATTATCAAAAACCGTTGTTTTATTTACGATGAACGTTCATCGTGGTTTAATAAAACGATGAAGGTTCAAGGATTAATTGTGCACCAAGGTAAGACATGTAGTAATCCTTGCAATAATTTTTTGGAACAACAATAGGATTCTTTACTGGAGAAAAAGGCACGCGCCTGGGGGGTACAATTGAATTATTTTCATGTTTGTTCTATACTTCAGCGGTTTGGAACAAAATTAAAGAGTAAAAAATGTGAAGAGGTTTCCAACTTTTATTGTTCTCTTATTGGTTTTAAATAAATTTGTATGTGTAAGAAGACACATATGAAATTTAATTAATACCAAAACGTGTACAATCTTACGTTAACATCTTGTTTTTTTTTCGTAAATTATTTAACGCCTGGCAACAAACGCTTCGACACTAAACGTATATTTTCGACTCGGTCGTTCAACTGTTGTTTGGCCGTTTGGACCAACTGTTGTTACTGCATCATGGTTGAAATACGAAAACAAAAAAAAATTATTCCATGTAGTTCGATCGCTGAAAGATTTCCTAATTGTGGCACACAAAGGATGCGCACAATGCATAGCAAAAGCTCAGCGTGCCATCGGTTGTCGATCGTTTGCAAGGGCCGATCCTCGATCGATTGTCATTTCCTCTTTCCATCCATCCGGAATCCAAAACGGTGTCACAAAAGGTTTCACTGCTACCGTAAACCAACTGGTGGTGGAATTAACTTCAACCGAATCGGACAAACTAATCAAAACGTTGCTCTATCGCTGCAGACACGCTCTGCAAGAAACGAAGGCGTGGGCACGAGGCACCGTCAGCTCGTTCAGACAGCAGCCCAAAACATATCGCAAGCCGATGATCCCTAAAACGGTTTCGCATCGTGCACGCGTGCTTTGAGGGAAAGGTCGGAACGAAAAGAAATCAACAAAAAAATGATCATAAATTTTCCAACTGCTGGCAGTTGATTCCTGAATGTGCAGATACGTATCAGTGGAGGGAAAATAAGCAAAAAGCAAAATAGCCTCCGACAGGCGGCACGGAAAAGCGAAACGAAGCAGTGAGCCAGCAATGGCTCGCAGGCAACCCGTGTGCTGAGCAGCATCGGGTCAGTTCTTCGTTTTCGCGGGTTGAAACATGTTCTACCGCCAAAAATCGATCATCTGATCCGCCGGATGAAGATTGTACGCAATTTGAAAAATGTGTTTACCAAAGTGCAGCGATCCTGTCGTGCGGTAATACACTCAATTCTCGTGCATTGTGCAAGTGGAATGAGGTTAAAATTATTACTATGGTGCCAAAGGTAAGCGCGGTTATTCACATTTCGGTTTTATTTTGCTTGATATTCTTTAATCGACAACGTGAAAAGTCGGTTGGTGCGTAAGGTTCGAAGTGGTGCTTTGGCACGTGCTCATTGACCGAAAAGGTTACGATAAGGTAATTAGCAGAAAACTTTCACCACTTGCGTTAATTTACAAAAATTTTAACATTCGACATTTTTCATTACAGTTTAGTTGCACACACATTTGCATAATGCATTTTATTTTTCCATGCAGTAGCAATCCAAATTGTTACTACTTATTGGTTTGTGATTGGATTGGTGAAGCAGTCCATACTTAATTTTTACTACCTTATTTCGTTCTAGCAATAATGACTTGTAAGCTTCAGTCTATTCGGCCAATAGACCAAACCCAGCATAGAAGTATTATAAAAGTTGCGATAAATTACTTATCAAATATTAAAATATGTTTATGTACTCTTCATCCTTTACGTGAAGTTTTTATTTTTTTTTATTTTAGGGATAGATAAGAAGGTGTAAGGTACTTATTTATTACCATATAATTTAATAAGGTACTTATTTATTATACCATCTGTTATTTTATATAGAAATTTTGTTTTTTTTTAAATTAAAATTATGTCAATGCGTACAGAAATACTACTAGAACAAGGTAATTAAAAACGTTAAAAATAATAATAGGTATGATTCATTCAAATACTGCTATGGAATCAAATCCGGTAATACATAAAATGTCCTCCATAATAAGTCCTTGGGCTTTTCTTGATTACATAACACTAACAATAATATTGACGGGATTGTTAATGTTACGTAGCCGATTATGGGTGTTTGCCACAGATTAATAATTTTGTCCGGTTATTGGTCATAAGTAACTGATTCATACCGAGTTAGATTTTTGTAAATTGTTAGTTATTAATGACAGTTCCGTCTCAAATTTTCCTTTTTTTTCCTTCTTTTGATCATTCATCATTGCACCACAACCATTGCTCAAACTTGATTTCTTTGAAAAAACTGGCGTCGCTACCGCGAGACCACCTTGCTACATCTAAGGTTTTTTGTGCATAAAGTTATCAATTTTAAACATATTTTATTAATTATTTTTAAATAATGAAATAACTTTTTTTTTTGAAACCTACAGAAAAATTATATAATAAAGTTGACCTACAGATTTATTGAAATACATTGAAGGAGGGATGGATTCAAATCGATTTAATTATCGAATCGATCTAGTAATAATATATAAGTTTTCATATCCCCTATAAATCTTATCTTTAAATGTGTTTTTTCTTCTTTATGATGGCACGATTTCGGGTTGTACAATGACTTAGACATGGAACAAGCTTTTATGTCGACATAGGTTAACCTTATGTCGACGCAGTTTTCTCATACAAATTAATTTGATTTGATTTGATGAAATAAATTTTACTGCTTTGACTCGCTATGATATTTATTAAAACAAAAGCAGCGAAAGTAATATTGCTAAAATATATGCCATCTAACCTAATATAGCTGATATTTCATGCTGCGCATGGAAATTCAAACCTACAAACTTCTTGCCAAATTTTGAAAGAAAGCTGTTGGTAAACTTAAATTACATTTTATTTTCTAATGTAATTTATATGTGTGTCGTGAAAATGATAGTAAATTTAGAAACCGTTTCTTAGAAATGTGGACGATAGTTTAAAATGAGCTTTGAACTTGCAGCTCTTTCCCGGTCAATTTGATTCTCACTGTCTCTCTCGGTTGCCACGCTCACGTCTCATTTTCTTTATATATTTTTGTAAGCTCTCTTCAAACTCGTGAGCGTACAAAGTAGGTGGAGCTATCGTTCGCGCTGGTGCTCACTCACCCTTCACTCGAAGGGAAAATCTCACATTCCCCTAATGTAACAGTAAGTCTCGAGGGTGCCCAGAAACAGTCGTTTGAAATACGAACACAGCAAGCACCGCTGATGAACTGGTGATTGAACTGGTAGCTTATGCGGGTTTTGCAATGGCTTCACCGAGCAATGTGATTTGACACAGGGTAGCGTATTTGCTTAACGTTCGTGCGACGGTGCGCTCCGGTGGAAAATGGTGGTTTTATGAATAGCTCATTAGATAAGCTTTGCACTGGCGTTGAACTGCGAACCACTGCTCGAGAAAGATTTCCATATGAACTCTGATGGCTTCCCTACAACTACGACATCTGTTACAGAGTTTGTTGAACAGCGATTGAAAGGTTAACAGTCTAGTAATGAAATTAGTTGCACTTTCAGCATTCGAACTGTACAGTTGTACAGATACACATTTGTAATGATTTAATGTAAAAAACAATTGTACAATAACGAAATATTACTCAATTCCACTAGATTACAAAACGTAATAAGAACCTTTTTATTATATGAAATAACTACAAACTAGCTATCCATACCTTTTTAACAAAACTAGTAGCTATTAACGAATATAGATTTAGTGTTTAAGCGTAAATTATTTAGTTTTAGATATTATATTACGAATAGTTTTTGTTGATTTAGATAAACTTTGTATCGGTATTATCAAAAACTTAAAAGTCGTTAAAAAATCCATTTAAGAGTTTAAGAGTAATTTGTAAGCTCTATTAGAATCAGGTTAAGTAGAGTTTTTAAGTTTTTAGTAAGTTTTTGGTGAATAGAAGAAATTTAAAAAATTATGTAAAATTAAATTCTTTACAATCCACTTTTGATTGAAAAACGCAATTCATCCTCCAAATCTACCAAATCGGTTGATGAATCCGATGAAAATCGGCATTTGTTTGCTTCGCAGCCGACCCGTGAGTCGAATTAAGGGTTGTTGCTTCCCTTGCGCCTCCTGTGCACACTTAAGCGCTTTGCGTCGCTTGGTTTGATGGGCGCGCGTTCGCCAAAGCCCTCTCGGCCCATTTGAGGTGCGTTTCTTGCGTGTTGCACCCTGCGCCAGCCAATTGGGCGCACGCGTCCTGAAAAAAAAAAAAATAACGTGCATCGCATTATGCGGCACGAGTGCGCAAGCAAAGGGACATGTAATAACAGTTTTCCTCTCCGGTCGGGGCTAACTTCAACCAGCTGGTGCCTCGTAAAGCTCGTATTTTACGATCGCAAGCGGGCGAAGGGGCGGGCGATCACGATGACGAGAAGGAAGAACGGAAGAAGGAGGACAAAAAGTCCCATGCAATGGAGGGATCCTTCCTGCCCAGGATGGGGTTGTCCAGTCCGTGATGGGTCGGGTTCGTGTGCCGCAAATAGGTCGGTTTCGGAGTCCCTCCGTTTGCGGCGATGCGAGCAAGTTAGATCGGTCAGCGAAGCGTAAAACACGGGGCACGTGACTTTCCGTTACTAATTCCTACATTTCTCGGTGTTTTACGCTGCCGAGCGAAGGGTTTTTGCGCCAAATCGGGCCCCAACACGGTGCGCGCTCGGATGGAACCACGCTCTCACGGTCAGGGGTCGAGGTTGACGGTACGAGGTTGCAGGAAGCACTGGGAACGGCACATAATCGTTATCACGTACACGAGGTGTCGTCTTCCCAGCGAAACGATTCGCGGAGGGAAACCGGAAGCCATTTTTGATTTGAAATGTCTTTGTTCGTTTGCCCTGACGGAGCAGCAAATTCTCTACGTTCGCTACAATTCGTTGATTATGTGGGCACCTTCATGTCGATGGTGGCGGTAATCTGAACGCATCTGCTGCTGCTGACGCGCTAGACGAGACGAGTTGTAACGGATTTCCAACATGGCGTTTGTGTGACAGTTGATTGCACACTATGCGATTAGAGCAAAGGAAAGGTGGCTTGCACGGTGACGATGATTGCCGACACTTATATTTTATTGTTTTGGATTGCAAATGAGGCCCGCGCACTTCATTCGAGCATTTATTGCATTCGTCAGACAACAGATGTGTGTTGAAAATCGCTGGTTGCTTAAAGAATAGGTTTTCAAACTAGCAGTAGTGAAACAGAAAACTATGAAACATTCAAGTATATGTTATCAACGAACTATTTCGTATTCGTATTTTATTAAGTGATAATTTGTAAATTCTCCAATTTTCAAATAACGGAAAAACTTTTCCACACACATATTAGTAGACCTCTACTAGTGCGAGATACTTTGGAAAACAAAGTTTAAATGCAAAACACAGTTTAAATGTTAATAATTCACTTTTTTATGTAAAATTTATCAATTGGCTCAGCTTTTATTGTTCCTGTTTATATTTACTGTTTTTTTCCGTACGTTTCCTAACACATGACCGTCATGCAGGCATAGTGTTTTCGTAAGTTTGTTTTAGTTTCCATCATTTAGTTCAACTTACCAGGCGTTGTTCTAAATGATATTTATAAAACGTTCAATTTTATAATGTGTATTTACAAAGTCATGCACACAACTTATTTACTATATGTATAAAATGCTGATTAATTTTAAACATTTACTTTTAAACTTTACATCAAGTAATATTCTAACCAAGGTGATTTAAAGCTATAATTAAAATATAAATTATTATTTAAAAATAACGCATATTAAATACTACCGATTGTTAACAAATGACGATTGTAAAGATTTGTAAAATGAATTTTTCAATTATATTTTTGTTAACATGTTAAAATGCACTATTTGTTCACGATTGATTGACTTGAATTCTGAAACTAACTTATAAGCATAGCGGATCCGAAGTTGTTGCAATCAGGGATATGTCAATATGTACTGAACCGATAGTTTTAAAGCGTTCAAGGTCGTGCATGCTGACATATTGAATTGTAATTATAAGCCCGATGCAACCTGGATTACCGTGTTGCACAATGATGCCAAACGCAATCAGTGGCTAGCAGTACAACCGCCATCACCCAAACATGCGACCGTTGACTTAATTCATCGCTACAGAAGTTGAGGAGCATTCGGTCATAAATACACGGGCTTGTTGGCGTGATACCTCCGGGGCAAAAGGTGATTCCACGGCAACGGTGGACGCGTGGGGTTGACGATTTTCTCTCCCCCGAATTCTGATGGCACCCTCATGGATGGCACTCGACACCCATTTGGAATAAAAACACAACCTGGTCACCGTAGGGGGAACTGTGTAAGGCGTATGAGAAAAACACATATACTATTGTCTCACAACATTAAAAATTCAATCCCACCAACGTGCAACGGCACAGCGCTCCGGGTCGGCAGCCCCGGGAGTGCATGCAAAGCAGTATCCTCGAAGGGTTTAGTGGGCTTAGGGTGTAACTGTCCCCGTCCGTGTTACGTGATATTAGTTGGCACATCGTGGGCCATCGTGGAGGTGCATCGTTTTCCCTGCCCAACAATGTCCTGTGCAAAGGGTTTCAAGCATTATGTACCCCACAGCAATGCCTCGCACGAAGGATACCTTGATTAAGAGTGGCAAATGCAACGGCCGAAATGTGTGAATCCCGCTTCGGGGATCCCTCTGTTGCTTTCCCGCTTGATTCCGGCGTGGAACGACATCGTAGCTGTATCTCTTTCCCTCGCGCATCGTGCGCATCCTTCCGCATGGCAAAGAACTGGATCTCGAAGTCAAGCAGGAGCAATTATATACACCACCACCGCTGAGCCACGCGAAGGCTTCTCTCGACCGGCTGTTGTCGATGCGGACCTACCTTTTGCCCGAACTTACGCTTCATTCTCTCCGCGTTTCTCTCTGTGTCGGTTAGTCACATTCGCGCTGCGCGGCACATGGTTCGACCAGATGAGGTCGGTCTTTGATTATGCTTCCTTCGTACGATCGGGCGCAGCGTTAAGATCAGTCAGGTGCCGGGCACCCAGTTGAACGGACGTGCTTTTCCATCCCCCAAACCAAAGTTTCGAAGCCAGTGTTCGAGTGTTTTGTGAGTTGCCGGCTAAATCGGGCGAAGTGACGAGCGTTGCAAGTTGATAGAAATTTGGAGTTTCTTCAAGACTAGGAGCATCCCGACCGAGTTTGTTTCGTTTTTTTTTTAAACTATATCGGTTTAAATACATGTTTATCAGCATGAGAACGGAAACACAATATATATAACAGCAACATTGTTGTGAGAGTGAATTTGTTGTATCCTTTAAAGTGTTGTTCAACGAATAAAAACTACGGAGTGTAACAAATGCTTGAACAATCGGCGTAAAACCGAATTTCGATCCATAAAGTGAAGTGTAGAAGTGTTTTTGAGGTATATAATTTTGGCAACTACGACACGGATTCGCTGCTGGCGCAACTTTGATGCATCATTCATCGACTAAATCCAACAGTTCAAAAGCACAAGGTGAGAGACACGAACATGATCGATAGCAAAACTGAGAGCTTTCTTGGCAATTTCGCTTTGGCTTGAATCAATCGGTCAATCATTAAATTGTAGCGGTGGCTGAAACAGGATTCAGGCGTATGTGATTTTTGGATGTTCGAAACACACAAAAAAATAAGGTTACTTTTTCGATCTCGATCGTTTTTACCCGGCTACCTGCTAGCCGATGATGGTCAAGTAAACCAAAGCACAAAACAAACCAAAAAAAAAAACGGAAGAAAAATTGACGATGATCGGTGAGGATCGTTTTGGAGGAATTGAGCAAAAAACAAAAAAATAGCTGCTGACCAGCTTGAGACACCTGCCGCCGCGTGCCACCATGAGCATAAAACGCACAACGATCGTGTGTGTGAGTGTGTATGTGTGTTTGTTAGTGCGTAAAGTTTAACATGAGGCCGGGTGGCGCTTTGAGATGGGCAATTTTGGGTTCTTTTTTTTTTTTTGGTGACTTCTGTTTTGTTGCCCTGCCGTAAGCCGCAAGGCTGCGGAGCGGACTTTTGTTTTCCCGGTATCATTTCTTCTTTGCACTCAATCGTGATTCGGAAGTCGGCATCTTAAGGCTTGATGTTCGACCGTGAAAACGTTACACATTTGCGATGATGCGATTAATAACTCCATAAATTACTCTTGAAAACATCTGCGAGCGTTGAAAATATTTCGTTTACGATTGATTTTGTTTATTTTTTGCATGCAAAGTACAAACTTAAACGCGTTATCTCTGTAGTTAAATATGTGCTATGTTCTTAAATATGTATTGTTTACTATGGTAATAAATCGTATAAAATCGATAACCACTTTCCACCGTGAACCGGTGTCATACACATTGAAACCGGCAGGACACTGGCGGGCAATCGAATTAATCACGGTATCAATTAAAAAACAATTTGCTCATCGTCTCGCACGGGTTCTCTTCGCGTTAGCATATCACTTTGTTCTCTCCCGTCCACTCCCCGGCTTCTTCGGGCTGCATTTCCGGTACGTTTCACGATGGCAATCGATCATCATTCAGCCGGTGGAAGGGAAACGAACCCTGGGGAGGGTGAGAGATTCCTGATGCGTCCATCACCGACTGTTTGTTGGGAGGCAAAGGGTCTTTCCTTTATCAAAACCCACCCCTGGCGCTGGCTGTCCATGCTGGATGGCAGGATAATTGTAGGCTTTTAGTAAATCCAGACCCAAAGCAAACAAATCGCTTCTAGGCATGGCGGGCGGCTCGACTCCTGGAAGTGCGTGATGGAAAAGTAGTTGGTTTTTATTTAACACACCCAACCTTGGCTTCCTTTTACGATATCAATAGCTACTGCGGTACCAGCTTTAATTTGCTATTGGAAAACACAACGCATCGCTAACGGGTTTGAGTGAAATGCATCATTTTAAAATCGCTACGAGAATCTCTATACAGGACAAAGTAACTACAATGATTGTTAATTT
>JXWZ01009334.1:0-16747 GCA_000956215.1 Anopheles farauti No. 4
AAAAAAACCAAACAATGTATAATCTAAGAAGATATTCGTGCACTTGTAATTTGTGTTTACACATTTGGTATTCCATTAATTTCATATAAAATTTCTAACCAACTCTTTTACATTTAATTGCAAAAAATAATACCAACTTTTTCTCCCTCTATCACTCTTTCTCCCTTTTTCTCTCTTTCTATCTCTTTCACTATCTCTTGCTTTTGGCAGTTTGGTATGTACTGATTTCTGAGGTAAAGTATGTTAAAAGTTGAAGTCATTTGTACTAGTGAGTAATGCAAATTTCTCAAATTACCTTACCTAGTTCATTTGATGATTTCTGCACTTCAAAAACACACTTTCTGAAAGTTTATTTTTCGATTATACTCATATTGTTGATTTAATTATGTTACATATGTATATCGCTTTTTTTAGTTTTCACGAACTGATTCCATAAACACTAACATTCAACAGGAACACCTAATATTTATGAAAATTTCATTACTGCGCCCGAAATCTTTTTCATTATATATATAATATAATGAAAATAATGATATAAGTTTGTTTTCATTATTGGAACATATTTCTTACTCATTACAAACATTGCAATCAGTTTATGGTGAATAAATGTCTGGTAATGAATCAACTCACGCTTTCTTATTTTAAACAATTATGAGAACACTTTTTCTCATAATTGTCTCTTTATCTCCTTATTTGACATCGAAAATTGAATAACACTAATATATTCCATAAGTTATATCAAGTAATAAACAGACAATAAAAACAATACTTTGCCAACCCGATAAAGGTATAAGTAAACCGCTTTATTTCCCCTTTGAGGCGTTGGTAGCATATTATATTAATGACTTACCTGTTTTGACTAGCTTAAACGTTACACCATTGTGTGACTTGAGCGCCTCGTTTAGACCGGGATGGCCTAGATCCTTGAGCACTCCTCCGCCCCCGGAGGACATGCTTCCTCCGAGTGCCTGGAACGCGGGACCCGAGCTCGGTGTCGCTCCACGTTTGCCGAATATGTTATGTCGATGGCTTTTTGATGATTCTGCAACCAAAATAGGAAGGTCACAGCCGAAAAGCAGAAAACCCCGCGCATAGATCAGAATGGAGAGAAAGAGAGAAAGTAAGAAAAGTTTTATCAATACGTTGTTTCCAGCGCAAATCGAATCGGTACTTATGATCTTCTAATAAAAAGCAAAAGTGTGCCAAAGTTAAGACCACGCGTTAGAAAAGAGGAGAGCAAAAATGGTCAAGAGAAAACGGAAACAAAATCGCTGTGCTGATTAAGCTATTTATTATAATCTCATTTAGCGGCATATTTTTGCATAAAATCTCGATGCAAAAACACGTGACAGCGGCGAGGCCAGTGCCGGTGTCGCTAACACTCACGGTGCGGTAGCACACGACCGTAGTGCCGAAGGCGCATTAGTACTAACGATTTCACTGACCAGCACGCTGTCACGATGGGATGAGCGAAACAAGTGGTTTTGGTGGCTGAGGAGACGGCGGGGGGAAAAAAAATAACAACACTCAAACACTCGGAAAACCTCGCAAGCTAGTTAGTTGGGAGCGAGGGCGGCGAGGTACCGTGGTTTTGTGCTGGATGGCAGTTTATGTTTTGTCATTAAAATCCAGCATCGTGTCGCTAGTCGTGCTCGATGCAGGATCACCTTCCAGCGAGGAGAAATGGACGAACGTGGTGTTTTTAGTGAGTCGCTATGAAGGACGTGGCTTGATCAACGTGGCCGCAGTTCCGGTGCAGGCGTCCTAGGCGTCATGGTACAATGGGTTTGAGTGACGAAACGGTGAGAATGGCTCAATCATGAGAATGCATTGTGGATTCGTGCATAAAATAGAATGACGTTAGATGTTCGCTGTTGGCTTCGCAGAATAAAGCAAGGGAAACCGTGATGACGCAGGATAACGTTGGTATTTTGGTACCGTATCACCGCCATTGGGCTGCAGATGACTCGATAACTGAACTACAAATAACACACGCACACGCACACACACACACACATTTACACGCAGGCAGACAATCGCTTAAAATCCGACAAACGTTGGATGCACTAGTTGTTCGGAACGATGGGTAATATGAGCAGGAAGTGAGTGACAACAAAAGGTGGCGCATTTGGCAGCTGTTTCATCCGAATGCCTTAGGTTGAGAGGCCGAGTTAGTAGTGATTAAATTCACTAGTTGCAGCAGGATCAGGCCGACCATAGTATCCGAGGGCTAGCGTCGTTGTGCGTATGAATGGAAATTGTCGGATGGTGGGCGTGATATGAGACACGGGGACACGGGGCACGAATGTCTGTGAACTCACTCAGAAATTAGAAAATAGAATAGCAACCACAACTAGTTGGTCAGGGGCACCTGTCGTCACCTTTCTGGGACGTTTCGACGTCGGCGAACTCATGTTCGGCGCTCTTGGAACGTATGCTTAGCGGTGACTTAGGCTTCCGGAAGAATCCGAGCGAGCTGGGCCGCTGCTCAAAGCCGGACGTGCCACCGATGCCCGATGTCCGCAGACCGGCATCAGCGTCCGCCAGCCCGGGATCGGACCCACTAGAGCCGAGGGCATCGAGTGACCGTGGTGACGGTTTCTCGCGCACCTCCAGCGAGTACACCTGCTCGCCGGACTCGAAGAAGGCATCAAAGTTGCGCTGGCGCAGATTGTCGCGTGTGAAAACCGGATTGGAAACATGTATGTGCAGGTCTTCGCGTACGCGTGAAGCTGTTTCGCACTGCTCGATGGAGGAATGTGGTCGCAGACGGCCCAGCTTGAGTTGTAACTTGGATTTCGACTTAGCCCCCGACGCCGCCGGCTCCTTTGGGCCTCCCTTGGGTGTCGCGATCACGGTGGCTCCACGTGCGGCACCTAGGGAGCCAGCGGCCACCGTTGCAGGGATGCCGTTCCGAGGGCTAACATCGTCGATGAACGTGGCCAGCTCGCTGGCGTCTGCTAGAGTTGTACCGTTCGGGTCGTCCAATTCGTAAGATTCGCCTGATTCTTGGCGTCGGTTGGCCGATGTGGACGTCGATGCAATTGGTGGGCCTTGTCTTGCAGTGTCGTTGGCCTTCTTCGTGTTGGACACAGTGCCTGTTTTGGTTGCAGTGTTTTTGGCGGTGGATTTGGATGTGTGTTTGGAAGGGGTAGAATTGGAGGTGAAGGAGGTAGTGGTGGTGTTGGAGGTGGTGGTGGTGGTGGTGGTGATGGATGTAGGCCTACTGCCTGTGGGCACAAGTGGCTCCCGCAGGTTGTCCAGAGTTGGTCTGGGCGGTACTCTTGGTACGGCGATTCCGTATGTCAACAATATGAGTTCATCCGCCGGAAATATTACGTACATTCCTGGCCCCGACGGAGCATGGCGAACGATTCCAGTGGTGACTGGTGACTTCCAATGTCCAACGTCTATTAAGGTCGAAGTCGTTCATACGTTCACACAAGTGTCGCGCACTAGAGTTTTCCCCTAAACACCGTAACAATACACACCGGTGGAAAGGCCTTTCTTTCGTTCGATCCCCAAACAACTGGATCGTGCTGACAACAGCCAGAGTTTTTTTTGTAGCTATTTTACTATTTCATGTGTTTCACTATACGATCGCTTTACTTACACCGCACATTGATCTAATAGCGTCGATTAAGGTTGATATCTAGAAATGGAAAAAATATACAAGCATTACGTTCAGTATCCTACAGAGCTGTTCAGTATCGTACGAGCAAAACGCTCATCTATTTATAGGATGAAGCTTAGAAGCAAATTGGATAAAGCTACGGTTAAAATAATCATTTTAGTACCTTTGTGAGGAATAGTTATATAGATAAGAAGTTTTCGGAATCACATTACGGTGCTTTTTTTCTACAGTAAAAAAAGTCGATAAGCTGTTTATTCGATTGCGTTAAAGCCATCCGTCCACAGTGAAGCTTTATTTTGCTTCCGAAAGGAAATGTACATTATCCGTAGGGCATCCTTCTTGAGCAGGACTTAAACATCAAAGGGCAAAGCTCTTGATGAGGCCCCCCCGGTAAGCACACGATAAGTTGTTGAATAATTTATTATACATATCGATTATTCGATTCTTCGCTAATAAAATAGGTTACGATATAGCTCTGAAATGCTTTGCTAGAACTATGATTAAGCAAGCCACGTACTTACTTATTCCATGCTATTTCAGCTATAAACGTTCTTTTTCGCCGGAAGTGTACGAAAGGAAGAAATTCGAAATCTCGAACCATTGGTATACAGTGATACATCATTGTTGCTGGTAGGTATCCTAACGTAATCGAACTCGAGGGCGGTCAATGCTTGATCGCCTTCAATTGAATGAATATTGACCCTAATTACGTGATTGTAAGTTTATGACTCCATTTCTTCTTATGGTGAGTTGTGCAATACTTTACTATGTTTGTACGTGGTGCGCTGTGGTTGTGCAGCATTTGATATGTTCGCGCGTCCTGCACCGAAACGGTATTGTAGCGTTAATAATGCAAAGGCAATAACCGAAGCAGAACGTCGAGAAACTTACTATAAGTGAATATAGCTGCACGCACAGAGAGCAAAATTGATATATATGTATCATACAGTAATAAATAAATCGATCGTTACAGCGCACTGCTATTGAAACGAAAATCATGTAATGAGTATAAACAGATTAATTACAATAAATGATCGATTGATACATGAACATTGAATGCAACCACGGAAAGCTGTTCCTTTTTTTTCGTTTCCGTTATCTATTCTTTAAATAGAGATTGGTCCAGTGTACTTGCATATTAGTACAACAGCTATAAAATTGTTCTTTTCATTCTGTCCAATGTTCGACTACGAAAAATGAGAAATCGTTTTTACTATATTTGAGTATACCAGCTAACCGTGTTCAGAAATAGACAAACAAGAGACTCACATTAATAGGAAAATGCGTTTTTGACAACTCCTTTATCACGGGAATAATTTAAAAAAAATACATCCGGTGAACGAAAAGGATACACAATAAAATACTACAGACAAAGTTGCCATGGCAGCGATTGGACCTTCCGGAGAAAGGTATAGAGGATATCTTGATTTTGTATTTCCACCAATTGCACGAACGTCCCTCATCAAGAAGTTTCTTCTGCTGGTACATAATATTTCCATTAACATGCAAGCGAACACACGTAGTATTAGCCCATTTGCGTTTTTGCTTCCATGAGCGTTTTTCTTTTGCCGCTGCGAACAAAAATGCTAATTTATGATTGTCCCATGCAGCACGTGTGGATGGTCTGAAAAATGGCATATGTACATGAATGTGCAGAACGCTGGCGTTGATGTTTTGACGGTTTTCCTTACAGCACCTGCTGTCAGGAGCCCATAAAGGGTCGACAGTAGATTCTGCATCGTACTTTTAACACAACACGTGCAACCAAGTCATGGTGCGTTTATATGTTGCATCGTGAATGTGCTGACGAGAGAACTTGTTTTTCAATACTGCAAGTTTCTGTACTTACACACACCTTCAACCTACGACGTGTCAGGTACCAGGAACGATATAACGTACATTCCTAGAAGGTGTTTTGATATGATTCAGTTACGTTCTTTACTAACTTTTTCCATTCGCATAATCTTCTTTAAGATTATTTGATGGAAACTAGATAAGTAGATTCATCAGTTCAGTTTACTTATCTAATCCAAAGCGAGCAATCCCAACGAAGATTAGGCGAATGAAAAAAGTTATGATCTGATAATATGAGCCGTAATCATTTGGAACAATAAACTAACTTTTCTAATATCAATAGAGATTAAATACTATTGGTATCCAGCATGATCAATGAATTTAGATCATATGAAGTGATACATCGATGATACATGGTAAAAAAAGCCTTGAGTTTCCCTTTATCAGATAGTTTACAATCGCCATTGCCATTGCCATTTGTTGACAAGTCATTTGTTTGATATAAAATAAATTATAAAATAGACGATAAATATCTTTCTGCACATCTCTTTCAATGCGATTTTCAACACAAAATCATACAATATTTGCACATAAATTAAAACATTATTTTATGTATATTTCAGAACAAACAGAAATTGCAAATTTACACTGTCAACGACGAGAGAGAGATGTGAATCTGAAATGCACTAGTCACGTTTCAGTTAATTCGTATGAGATCATTTGCATGGTTAGGTAGTCGCTAAATTGATTCCTCTTAGCACTTAACACAGCCTCTCAGCTGTTTGCTGTCCACTATAGCGTTCTAGATTGCGGAAATACCAGCAAAACCGTGCAACTCACGCGTATATTGGTAATGGGAAGTGTGCGTGCTGAATATCTTTTCGCGTGCCGTACATTTATGAAGTCGGTCACTACCATGAGGAAGCACAAACGTAACCGCAACTTCCGAGCTTCATTTGAAACGAGGCCACAAGGTCTCGGTGGGAGAACGGGAACAAATATTGAGCAAATGTTTATGGTGACAGTTGCCATGGTACCTGAGTGTGTTTTGCTTTTCCTGCCCAGAGCGGGAAAGCTGGCTTCCTTACCTAGCCTGAGGGGTCACGCAGGTGCGCCGAAACGCCGGCCGTGGTGTACCTTCCCTTGTCAAGTTATGATGCGTGAGTGTGTAAAAAAAAATGGAAACCTGTGGAAAACAATGAGTATTCTTTCGGGTATAAACGAAATGAACGTTTTTAAGGCGTGTTTCATGCGGAAGAATCCCTCTAGAGGATGGGAGAATATTTTGAAGAAATACTCAAGCACTGCGTGTTTTTGTCTGCGTTTCGCGTGATCTGATGGATGACGCATTTGAAGCAAACACTTCGACATAGTACATCACAATCGTGGGGAAAACACAGTTTATGGGGAAAAAAGGTTTACCGTGATATATCGTTACCGCAGTCTCGTTCTACTTATGCTAGGATGTTCTGTTCTGAAGATAGAACGAATGCATTTGTATCCGTTATTAACTGCTGCGCTGTAGCCGTTTGTTTTCTGTTCACTTTAGTTCATTCGGCAATAATTATTTTCAGTTCACTTTACACGTATATAAAATTTTTATATACTCTAGTAGGGGTCGGTCAAAAATATGGCTCAGTTATTGGAAACTGTTGATTGTAAATACATCCTTGGAACTTAAATGTACGACTCGTACGTCGCTACAAGGAAACCCCTAACAATGAAAATAAATAAATTTAAGATGAAAGACATTCCTTCCGGATGGGTGTGCAAGCATATTTGTGTTGAAGCGTGAAAAGGAGTTCTCAAATGAAAAAGAAGAAACGGAGCACAGATCTCCCGGCATTCCTGGGATATAGCAACGGGACGAATCAAACTGGTTGCTTTTGGGATCGATGTTTTGCTGCATGGGACCACGAGAGAAGCAGGTTGAAAGGGTAAGAATCGAGAGCTGTGTTGGGTTGTTGTGAAGTTATGAGAAATAACTCAGCAAACCCCATCTGCATATCATTTCAAGTCTCTGTTGTATTGTTGACGTGGTCCTCATGATCCGTCAATAACATCCGTTCCCCAATGTTCGGTGATACTGAAAGTGACAGCCGGACCAATGGCGATTGGTACTGTTCTGAGGTAAGAACGTGTTTCAATCATTGAATATGAATGTGTGGGATATGAATTGAGTATGAATATTACATATAGAGAAAATAAGCACATAACTTAGTCTTGCGTCCATCGTCAAGGGATGGTGTTGATAATCAAATTGTACGTAGAATTATGCAGGGTTTTTTTTCCAATTTCATGTAACCTTTTCAGTACTCTTCTAAAACTAAATTTCATAAAATAACATTCCATAAAACTCCATGGAATAGTTCGTATTCTTAATAATATTTATAATTAGTTTCTATAAGAGTTTTAGCCACGTGGTTTTTATCCCGTTTCTCCATCTACGCGTAAACCCTTTTTATCCAATTTCTACAGTAGGATTAAAATTATTACAATATAGACCAATTCAAGTGGGAGTGCGGGAAAGTGAAACATTATTGTTGCTCTAATTTAGTAAATTTCCCATAGGATGACATTTATATTTAACTTTGGTGGCATCTATTGATTATATTTTGTATTTTACTTCCAAACTACGGTTTGACATGTCTGATACTACTACCGACTGATTTAAATTGCACAACTAGAATTAATTTAAGTTATTGGTATAAATACAATTTTCCATATGGTAATAGCTATACAATGTTGCAAGCAATTCAGTTCGTCGATACATAATTGGATAACGATATTATATTATTCGTCAAGAAAATGAAATAGCGAAATAGTAAACAATGAAAAGTTGTTGTTCGTAAACTAACTACACATAAATATTAGGAAATGAATGTGTACTATTTATATGGACTCTCAACGCCTCATAAAAGAGCGATCATCAGGACGATATGTCTAAGCAATCGCTAAAATACTACAGTACATTAAAATTCTCAAGGTATTTGCCATCATCATGGCATTAACATTGCTTTTCATATCATGCGAATATGAAAGTAAAACTAAAATGAGAAAAATATTTCAAATCAACGAGCCCCCCGAGCATCAAATCAAATTCAATATTGAAAATGAGAAATAGATAAAACAGGTAAGATAAAAATTCTCGCTATGGGGCTGAGCTTACAACAAATTACATGTAGCTCATCAGAACGGAAAATGTTCTCCGTGAACACGCCATGCTGATAAGAGCAACCGAGATTGTCATTTTTTATTTATAGACCGTAGCCATCCACATGCGGATGAAACATTAAATTTGACTCGTCGATGTGGCTGCCTCTCTTTTTCTACCAATTTTCTTGGAGGAAACGTCGTAAAGGAATGAGCGAAGTTATGTTGGATTAAACTCACGCTTAATTCTCATTTGTCGCTGCAAATTAAACTTCACTGAGCATCATTACTTTGTGCTTACAACTAGAGCAGTACTATATGAACGATCGAGTGTGAAGCGAGGTATATAAGTTAAGAATAAAAATTAGATTATCGTATTTTTGCAGTATCGAATCAAATTCAATGTGTTTTTTTCTTAGTATAGTATGTCTTATGTGTACTTATAGTTATATCTTATCACTAAACAATTTTAGTGAAGTTCACATTAAATATATGTGAACAACGATACGAAGTCTTTTGCATGACTTCAATATTTTAAGACAAAAAATAGAAATAAGAGCCATCTGAAAAAAAAATGTATAAGACATCACACAGAATATGTAATTAGTTTGTTCTAATTCTGTAAATGAAAACGGTGATCATCAAATAATTTCCAGTCAGTTTCTGCAGCTGAGGAACTAAAACTTTGTACCTTCGGGACAATAGTGATATGCTTTCTGCATTTTTTCTCCACCGATATATTTAATGTAATGCTCGTAGCGTGAATTCGCGGGCTCAAAACTTTTGTTCACTGTACAGCATTATTTTTCAAAGTGTGAAATTTATCGTTTGCGGTTTGTGATGTTTATTCCCTTTAGTGCTACGAGTTGCACTGCAAAGGCAAGCGCAGGCGTGGTAGTTGGGAAAGCAACAAAAAAAAATCAATCAGGAAATCATGTTCCCCTGCTTCCTCGGTACTGTTTACAAACGGATATAAAAATAAATCTTCAGCTTATATTTTTTTTCCTACGTTTACTCGCAAGAACGTAGCCGTCAGTCCGATTTTCTCTTGCTTATTGAGCAATGCGGCTATCAGAGTAATTTTTTTTTAAATTGTTCTAGTTCTAACTGTTGGCTGGTTGGTTGTTTAAGATGAAAAGTGTTAACGCCTGAATAACACAAACACTGTTTGAAAAGAAAATAAATGATTATAGATTTGTTCAGAAAAACATGACACAGCAAATATAATGTTATATAAACTTAGTACTTTTTATAAACCCCACACTCAATTTTACAATTTTTTTAAAACTCCGTCTTATACGACTAATGATTGAAGACATTTGTAATAATGTGTTAGCAGACTGAGAAAATTGTGTATTTGTACAATCATTCACGGTTCAATCGTAGTACATTTTTCATACACATTGCACATCAATGTAGAATGTAGGGAAGGCTCGTTAACATAAGAAAAATTTTAAACAAAGTTTAGAAGACGACACATCAAGTAGTTGAAAAATATAAACAGTACTTCTTATAGAATACATACCTATTTCGTACACGAATGCCTTCCTTGATGAAACACATTTTTACTCAGAACAGCTGTCGTTTACATGATCACGGGTTCACGCGCACTACGACGAAGCTCAATTCGATGGACCATCAGTAAGCATAAGACTACTTGAAACCATCGCACCTGAATCATTCTCACTGTTAAAGCAACGAGTAGCGCCCGCAAATTGAGTTTCTTTCCGCTATGTGCGGTTATTTTAGCGATATAGTTCTGCTGCTCTGGCACTTTTTCACTTTTCTACTCCGAGGAGAAGAAAGTGGTCGATGATGTTAATGTATGCTTCATTAAGCACTTCTTCTAATGCTGCTCATTTTTCGCCATCTCTCGTTCCGTTTGAGTGCTCCTGTAAATGGTAAGAAAGCAGGTGCTGTAGTAAAGTGCTAGTGAAACGCAAAGTGCAGGAAAATTAGTGCTCTTAGAACTGTGCCCTTGTCCTTAGCCCACAATTGCATTGTATAAAGTGTTTGTGCGCTGTAGCCGGAATCGTCTTTATACTTTGTTCAGTTGCAAAACCGGTAGCATGAAACAGGCTGCTGTACATAATAAAGTTAGCCTCTTGACGTAGTTGCGTCGATGCTATGAGAATTGGTACGTGAATGGAGAAAAAAGAAGGTAAAAACAAAATTGTGAAAACATGAAAACATTATGTTGAGACGTTAAATATCTTCTCATCAACCTCTTATACTCGAACGCAGACGCTCTGATTAAAATGTTAGATAAATAGGCATTGACCAAATGAAAAAGTGTAATATCTCGATTGCACTTGATTTAATTTCGATCCCCGTGAGTAAGAAGGAAATGTAATAAAAAGAAAATAGGAAAGCAATCAATTATTTAATTTCCTATGTTGGGTGACTGACATCGTAGCGTTTAACGGTGCTTCAAATGAGGTATGTTCCTTCCTATAGTATATTTTTATTCATATCGCCTTTCCCTTGTGCTCATTGTTTAGATTCGAAATCACCATTGCTCCCAATGCCATCGTAAAATGGCGTTCATACTTGGTTTGCCATTCAGTATATATTTACTTTCTAAATATACAACATTGCCTAGCGCCTCACCATCGTTGCATCATTTCACACAGAACGCCCATCGTTACAAGTGTCAACATTCCTGTGGATGAAACAAGCAAAATCATAGACATTTTTTTTGTCGTATGCATTTTGCCAGCGATTGTGTTGTAATATTGCATCCATCTTTATTATGCACTAGGATGTCATATGCACGTTCAAATGGATGGTTACGTGTTTTGCTTTTCTGCATTAGAGATGGCCTTATATTTCATTGCTTTTAATATTTGCTGCTTTATGTTGCAATAAAGACAGATCATTCCTCGCGCATCGTACATTTCACGGCATTGCAGCGTTACAAGCAATGATTTGATGTGCAAAGCAAATCCTACAGATTATAGGATAAAGCAAGCTAATTTGCGCTTCCTGCTATGACCTAAATACAGCCAAATAAAAGAATGTGTGTGATGACACATGTGTGAGTATGGCATTTGAAAATTAGTTGTAGAAAAATATTATTTGAAATGTTCTTTTTTATTTTTCAAGCAATTTTTTACAAACATTTTTACATTGAGATGCATGTTTTCATTTTTCAAATAAGATGGTACTTGCATGGAACTGTTGATTGTTTTCTAAAGTTTCAATTGTGTAAAAAAAATTAATTAGAAATTAGGATTCAGTTGCAGAAAAAGCTAATTACAATGAAGGATGTGGAAACGTTTCCATTCGTATGATACGCTAAATGAATTAAACAATCGTTTCAGTTCTCTTTGTATAACATCTTCATTTGGCTACTATTTTAAAGTACTCTGCCTTCGGATGTGCTACTCATTGGGTTTCCTTATTAATTTCAAGTGGTTTTCGAGCGTTGCAGTGGTGCTCAGCGACCGTACAGTATCTCTTTCCAGTTTGTCTCTGAACATTATTTTGCAGTCGGGCAGGAACAAATGCATCCAACTCTTCTAAAACCACTCAATCCATGACCCTATCGACATTTTGGATGCAAGATGCCACTACAGACACGAAGCACTCGGTCATCACGACAGAGAAGAGTGATCCCTCAGAGCAAAAAAACAGGCTGTCTCTACTATCGCGCTTCTTGTGTTTTCCAAATTTGTTCACCATAGACCATGTTCTGCCGATGTCATGCTGCGATGCTTGACATTGAAATAATTTGCTAGCGTGTGGAATGCTGATAATACAATCGAAGTCTATAGTGCCTATGGAATCATTTATGCGAAAAATGGATTTCGTTTATTTAGAAATACATTTCAATGATTTTCGCTCAATGGAACAATATTTTATCGAATATTTTTAATTTGATTTACTAATCGTAGCTGATTTTTAAACAGCCCTACAAATTTACATAATTTGTTCTATTTCTATTAGCTATTACCAAAAGCTGGATTCCCTATAAAATAAAAATAAACATATGAAATATAAAATTGTTAACGGAATATTTAAAAAATATTACTACGCGTTGATGGAATTAAGGTTTCTTGGTAAGTTTACATTGAAGTTGGTTAGGTTTTTAAGCGGCAGCATCATTATCTCAACTTCATACTGACTTTTTAGCATAGCAACCTATGATAAACCGTATTTGGTTGTACATATCAGTTAAGTAAGTATTAATTTGACTACTATTACACAAAAATATCATTTACCTAAAGGTGAGTGAAAAGATTTAAAAACAATCAGTGACCTAATTGAAATTGACGACAAATTGAATTTCTTTCAACGATAAGATAGAACCATGTTTTCAATGGGAGAAAACATTTCAAAATAATTAAGAGTAACCAACATTAATTTACATTCATTTGCTTTTAATGGCGGAATCTATTCAATGTCAAACGCTGTTCCATGCTGTACAACATTAACCTTGTCAGCAGGGATTCCAATCCATTAAGAAGACACTTTGAAGAGGTAAATAAGTTAAATACTTGCATTTATTAGATTAGAAAGGGTGGCTTTAAAGCGCGTGTGAAATATTCGGATGAAACTTTATCATTCCATTTCATTCAAGAAGGGTTGCCGTTGATGGTTTCTGAGTTTCAGCCACTGGCGGTGGAAAAGTTTCAATGGGACTTACCGAACGCAGGGTGCTCGTGGTGATCAAATGATAACAGAAATGGTAATTACCGGCAAATGTGAGCAAAAATTTTGTAAATTGTATAAAAATGAGTTTGATCATATGTCTAATGAGTAAAGAAAACGTTAACATGATATCAAAGCTTTCATTATCAAATTATGAGCAAAACAGCATGCTTGCTGGAATTATAGATCTTCTGTAATAAGGGCCTATTCTTTGAAACTGACATCGAAACCGTTTAGGAGTTACGTTTTCTGTCTGAAACATTCAATTCAGCACGTTTTCCGTAGCATGGCACGAACGGAAAACGGGCCAGATTGGCTCGGAATCTCCATTTTCTACCATTATCGTAATTATCGCTCGTCACGAAAAAGTCCAACTTTACCAGCTTGTTGGATTCGGTGAACTGTAATACTTTCTAAAGTTAGAACTTTTCAGCCCTGTTGTCCTGACTAGCGCCGTTGAAGGCAAATAGAAAAGTCTATGGCAGAACATCGTACGAAAACCGTAAAAGTATATTACCGTTATAACGGAGCACGACTGTGTTTGAAGCACTTTGCAGTTTTTAGTGGTTTGCGTGGTGTTATGTATTTTTTATATCATTGTCATTGAAATGATAACGATAGCTCTTTGCGTTTTGTCACTATCTGTGCATCTAACAAAATTTAATGAACATGGCAGTGGGCATGCGATACGGGCGTACAATATGTTTCGCGATAAGTGATTTTCCACATGATACGGGTCATGCTTTTACGTCTCGCTCGTTTAGAAGTTTTGTAGACTTTTTACCATACTTTTGGGGGAGCAGGTGCTAGCGTTCAATATGTTGTAAGAAGACGTAGATTCAAATTGAATTATCCACCTGAAACGAAAACACATGTAATGCAGACACGTGCAGAAAAGTGTAGCAGATAGATGCTTCACTTCTTTGCCCTCTTTTTTAAACACACACGCACACATATACGCTCAGACAGTTTTGCTACATGCAAGTTGTTTAGCGTTCGAAAAAAAAACAACAAAATATTGGTCTGAGACTGCAGCGGGAATCCCCAAAGGTTGTTTCCCTTTTGTATGGGTACAGTTATTTGCTATGTTGTTTTTGGTTTGTTTGCCATCCCAGCGCCGCTGACTACAATTTATGGGTGTGCTGTCAATTGGCTTAACGATGGAGGCGCCCAGTAAGTTGAAGGTAAGATGGAGGCGCCGTGTACGTTATGGGCAATTTTCTGGGCCAAAGTGCGGCACAGCTTCATCGGGTGCAGCTTTCAAACGAACCGTAAGGACCTAGGTTCCGTTCCGTACGAATGCATACTATCACGTTATAAAGTATTTCTTGTGTTTGTGTGCTTGAGTCATGATGGCAAGTTGATCATAGCGCTTTTATGTTAGTGTGTCATAAGTTTACACACCGTTAGCCAAGTTCATTAGCAAATTAAATCGAAGCCCTTCGCATGAAATTCGATTTCAACTATTTTGCATATAGTCTTTTGATATGTTACTAGTTGGAAGCGAACAGTGTACAGTCCGGGACTCCCACATTAACACAATTCGCCTCGCTCGCTTTTTTCCATGAACAAAAATCATGCTTCATTGAGTAAAAATCCTACTGCTTTAGCATGGAAAAGAACGAAAAAACCAGAGTTTCTTGAAATTTTGAGTTTTATAAAACTTTACGATTCTGCTAACTGTTCGTGTTCGCTTGGGGATTGAAATTGCTTCAGCGGACGTGTTTAAAACATGGCAAACATCAATTGATGTCTGATAGCAGCAATAAGATAAGTTTAGTAGGCAAGTTTATTGATCTTTGTTCTTTCTAGTGTAGGAGGTCATTTTGCGTCCGAAATCAAAGATAAGAAATTTTTATAACAAACCTATGCACACACGCTTACACAGTATTCAAATTAACGTAATATACATAGCCTGGTGTTTGGACATCGTTCCCGCTATCGTTCCATACACACGCGACAGATGTTACAATGACGTCAGAAGTAGCTTGTCGCGCGGAAAATTGGAGGATGTTTCTTCTCTAATTATACACGTGACTAATTGGACGATGTGTGGAAAGATACCGTATTTGTGTGCTCTCAAACTAAAAAAAAAGTTTCCAGTTTTCCACTCAAGGCTAGCTGTGACAGAGGTGCCTAGTGGAACTGCATCCCACACGATAGTGGAAACCGTTGGTTGGCTATAATCATATGGATTATGTACCTGCAACACAAACGAAGTCATTGTGCTACTACTCGAAAAACATGTTTGAAAACAAAAATTGTCCCAAAATATATAATAGTTCTTTGACAGGGTTCGTTTCGTTCACGAAAGGTGGTGACGCATATGCCCACCGTACATAGCTTCATATCAATTTGTAGCTGCAATGTACTAATAACAAAATTGATCATCATAAAAAATTCAACGAAGCTGCCGTCACACCAAATGTGCTTCTTCACACTTGGTGGAATCATAACGCCATTACGCGTGGGTTGAGAGTAACACCATAACGCGGGATGCTCCATGACTTGCTGAACTGGTTTTGACGTCGAAGTGCACGAGCTCAAGTGACCTTCGCATAGGGTTTGCATCCATGTTGATTCTGGGCGGTGAATTTATCATGGCATGTTTCGTTGAACTGTTGAATAGTTTGGCAAGAGGAGCGTGAAGTACACCCGTTTCAGTACCAGCGGTATGTGTGTCGGATATGATGCAGTTAAAATTCTCTCCTCGATTTCACGACCACGACAAATATCATCGAAATATCGTTTTATGTGTGTTCACATAAAAAAAAAACCAAAAAAACGTGAAAATAAAAGTCAGTTGCGTTGGGACGATGTGTGAAATAAAACCGAAACTAAACAACGCATCCCTTGTGCTGCCATGCTGTTTGTCGATTTTCGGGAAGCAACGAGCGCACACATGGTTGTAGTGGGGAAAGATGAAATAAAATAAAACTTGCCACAATCATTACGCAAAAGAAATTTACACTCGAGAAAGTGAGCCGGTGGGGACGGTTGAAGCGGCAGAGCGGTATGAACGTGCTCTGTGTGTGTTTGCCCACGCGCTTGACCATGGCTGGCATGGTAGGCTGTGACAGAGACACGTTTTCTTTTTTTTTTGCAGACGGTATAATTAGATTTAGTTAAATGTAACGAACGATAACAAGTGTCTTTTTCTCCGCGCAACTCGGTGTTTTCTGATCAGCTACCAGATCCACCGGGACGACCCTTTCCGTCCGGAGGGTTTTCCTGTTGTGATCACACACTCACACACACACATGGGAAAGACATGGGATTCAAGATCGCGCTCATTTCACGGCGAAGATGCACCGGTCGGAAAGCCTCTTTACAGGCTCGTTCTTCCTTCTCCGTGTGTGTATTTATATATATAAAAATTTTCCCACCAGACGGCCGACGCGGATGTCACCGCGGAGCTGGTATGGTGGGTAAAAATAACACCTCTTCCACACAAACCCACACGAGCACACGGCTCGTACACGTCGATCTTTGGTGTCCGGACGGACGGGTGGG
>JXWZ01009341.1:0-24793 GCA_000956215.1 Anopheles farauti No. 4
CACAATAAACATTAGCGGAAGGAAAGGGAAGCAAGAACCAGCGGACAGCATAATATGAATTCAACTATCGAATTAAATAAATTAAAACAAACTAAAACAAATAAAGAGGAGAAAACTTTACGTCGTGCAAACCTATAACGAACGCAACAGCACATACAGAAGTAATATATTATCGTAAACAAAAAAAAAAAACAAAACAAAACGATAAACGTCATACAAACATTGCAAGTTGAGTAAGCGAACATATTGTAATGGCATGAATAATATTATTGCGTACACTATTAAGATGATAAACTTAGTTGTTGAAAACAAAAGAAGTAAAAATGCGATGTAAGTGAAACAGTCGGTGTTTTGCGGTTACATGGAAAGAAATAATGAATTTCTGGCGCAGAGTAAGATGGGTATGGAAAGAAGTCTACATAAAAAAAAAGTCGAAAATTGGCTGGCGCGAACTTGAAGGGGGACATCGGAATCTCGGGTCTTTCCAGGATCTTCCCTCTTGACATCAAAACTTCTTGGCAAACCCATGTACCAGAAGCCGAGGAAGCGGAGCTGTTAGATTATCTAGGCTTGTTTTAAATTTATTTTCGAGTAAAACATCTCATGAGGTGGTAGCTTTAACACTAGGTTCTGGGTCATACTGCTTGCATATGGTTGGATAGATACACCCGGATATAGGATGACACTACCTTCATAACGGACAACAGAGTCGTTTCAATGGACACGATTATATTGTTTTCGTACGCAGCTTCCGCTCAAGTATCTTGGACGAGACTAAAATCAGACAAGATCAAATTTGAATCGTTTTTCTATCGTCATCACCTTTCCGGCGCAGCCTGCCGTAATGTATTTTAATGTGCTGTTGATTGAGTGACGTATTGATGATATCGTTCCAGCCAGCGCCGGTAGGTAACATTCACCTGATAGTGAAAACTAGCAAAACCAGCAGTGTTTGAGAAGCAAGCTTCTTGCTTGTAACGAGAGCTGTCGGAGATTCTGTTTTTTTTCACTTATTGCAACTGCTCACTTGCCGGGAGTTTACTTACACGAGTTTGTTTCTCGCTCTCTCGCTGTCCCGGTTGTGAGCTGTGTGGCAGCCGTATTTGCTCACTTCGTAGACTGGGGCAACGTGAAACGCGTCGTTCGCCGGTGTTAGTGGCCAGCTGTCAGTTTGCGCTGTGTATGTGGCCGAGCCACAGTACCCCACAGTACGCGTAGTATCGACCGTGCTGGTTTATCTCTGTGTAACCGAATGCCTTTCCTTCCCGAACCCAATGACAACAGTGCAGCGGCGGTGTTTAGATTACGAACGCTTCGGAGCGTTCGAAAGGGTTGTTCAATAATTAATCGCAGCGTGCCCTCTGTTTACATCGTACGAGGTTGCACCAAACCGGGGGGCCTGGACCAGGTACCTGTGTCGTGTGTTTTCTTCCGGAACCGGGGTCTGATTGACGGATTGATTTGTTTACGCTAGGTGTGCGTGGCAAACCAGCGAGACCGCGGGGGTTGCTTTGTGAACTGTGTGAATAACAACCGAAGCATGTGTATTATTTTGTTCTAAACCTCCCTGCGTTCCCCCCGGGTGCCGAAGAAATGAGTGTAGCGTGAAATGGCAACATCGATCTGGAAGCGTGAAAGAGAACGCGCCGGAAAAAGATAGCATACGCGAGAGAAAAGTGCGAAAAAGTCGGTTAGTGGAGTGCAAGATCATCGTAGTCAACGTTTGCCCATCACCCACCACCTCCTTCCCTGCTATCGATACAAACTAGTACATTTGTACCACTCACCAGGCGCCACCTTGCGCTGTGTGAGTGAGAGAGTGTTTCGAATAACCGTTTTTATTTTTCAAGAGCGCGCGCAAGGAAGAGAGAGAGAAAGAGAGAGCGAGAGTGGGAAACTCACGCAACACCATCTCCGGCGGGAACAAACTCTAACAGCTCGCGCGCGTCGTCTGTGCTAGTGTCACCGTTTGGTGCGGGTGAGACCAGTTTGGCGTCTCCATCGTGTGCGAGTGGAGGGTTCGCGTGTTTTCGTTTTCGCACCAGCGCTAATTTCGGTGAGCAAACTAGTGCTGGTGGCCGTAATTGTGCTTGTATCACCTGTGAATACCATGTCCCCCTCCGTTCGAGCCTACACCACATCCATCTCGGTGTGTTTTGTGGGCCAACAAAAGCAGCAGAACATTTGATCGCACTCGAAGGAAAAGGGACCACGAGTGTAGGCGAGTGCGACGAAACGACGAACGAGCCTAAAACCGACCGACTTGCTGTGGTGGAAGGCAGGCTGCTGCTGCTGGAGCCTAGAGAGTGAGAGAGGAAGAAAGAGAGAGTGAGAGAGAGAGAGTACGAAGAAAAGAAGCCGCTGAGCTCCCCTTTCTCGTGAGTTTGTGTATGTTGCTTTAAATGATTCGCAAGCGTGCCAGAATCTCGCAAGGTTTGAAGATTTGTTGGTTGATTATTATTGTACAGCCTTGCTACACGATGCTTGGATAGGTGTGCTAAAATGGGAACATACAAATGAATAATAGAAGATGATTTTACTCCCCGCGTAATGAGTGAGCCGTGTTAGTGTGTGTGTGCGTGGGAACCATTCACGAGTGCCAGGGCACGGTCTCATATATCCTTTGCCCGTGAGCTCCTTGAACAGACGAGTCCTATTTTTGGACTGTTTTGTTGTTATTGATTGGGCATTTTTATTCCATTTTCTTCAAGCCGACACAGGAGCGGTCGATGTTCAAGAACGGAAAGGATTTAAAGTGTAAATCCTCTTTGGCTTTCGAACGGGCTATTCACGGCCTTCATCCTGCACGTTGTTCCTCTTCGAAAGGCACACATTCGCGCGCTCTTCCTCTCTCACTCTCTCCTGCGCGCTGTTCCCCGGACGAAAGTCGGAAACATCGTGCGAAAAGTGCGTGGTCGCTCACACACACGCTCACCAGTATCCATCATCCCCATCATTCGCATCTGAACACCGTTCGCCACGGGTCGTCGCCTGCGTCGGTCGTGACGAAGGGAAACCGTTGTTGTTGGTTGGTTTCCTGCCTGTCTGATCCTGGTCCTGTTCCGAATCGGGTCGGCTAGTTTATCCCACACCGAATAACGCGCGTACGTGTGTGTGTTTTCAACACCCATCAGCTGAACCTTGCACGTCGACGAAGTGTGAAGATTTCCTCGGCAGTGAAGGTGATGGTTGTGTAAAAGTAAAAACGTGCAGTGTCGTGCCATCAGCTGAAAAGTCAAATTTAAAGTTCAATTTTCCGATTCGCAACCTGCTCCTTTTCCGCGGAAAGCTCTTCGCTTGCGGTCTCTAGCTTGTTCGGTTTCGCTTTTGCTACCATTCTAAGAGTGAAACGTGTTTTTTCCGTGCGGATTCGACTCCTTCCTCCCTGCCCTCCCATCCACCATCTGCATCCTTTTCCCACCTGCTGAGCCTACCGGGACGTCCTTTGTTCCCGTCGTGGTGCTATCTCCTTTCGTCGGCTTGTCCGAAGCCTCAGTAGGCCTTTTATTCGGTACGGCTTTCCGCTAGGAACAGAGACGGAACGCGATTGCGAGATGTATCGAAGGATGTTTGTGAGACAGGGAACGTGCTCCGTTAAGTGTGTGTGCGTGTGTTTTAAGCGGGGCGGGCGGCAATCCAGATCCACGTGGGAGTGAGTGACGGCTGAGTGGACGACGACGGACGGCAAAGCTTGCTACCTTCCCGCCATCCCCTCCCCACCCCTCCGACGGCGGTCACTCATTTTCGAACCGCACGCACACAAACGCGCTCGGCTAGAGGAGACACAGACCAGCTCGGCGCCACAATTTCCTGTTGCAGTATGGTGTATCCAATTTTCTACCCCACCCTCCCCCTTTCACTAACCCTTCCTTCCTCACCACGCTTTTCTGAATCACTCCTCCCTCCCCATCAGCTGGGTGAGTGCGTCTCTGAGCCTCGCCGTTGTGAGTGGTGCAAAAATGTAAATTTATTATCATTCAAATGAAATCTCCTGCTCCCCTTTCTAGCGGGCGGCGCGACAGGTTTTGAATGAAAAGTTACAAATTCAGTTCTGAGCCAAGTGTCGTGAAGAGGTTGAGCAGTGCAAACAAAAATTAAAGGAAATAAAAAAAACGGGCTCATGCACACACATACGTAGAGAGCGTGAGCGTGGTGAACGAAGTGTGATGATGTGAGTTTGCTGTGCAGTGTACAGTGTCCTAGTGAATTTGTGTGTGCCGTGGGCTACAAATGTGTGCGTGTATAAGTTTATTCTCGGGGGTAGTTGCATTTGGTAGTTAGAAAAAGTGTGTGTGTGTGTGTGTGTGTGGGAGAAAGCGAGAAGGCACATGTTTGCGTAGCCACACGTCACTTTCTCTCCCATTTGCGAAACGTCAATATTATCCTTGGACTTGGAGATTAGCGGAAATTGAGCGCATCAAACGAAATTAAACGGCAGCGCAACAGCAAACCGGGTGCCGTAACAATAGCTTGAGGCGAATCAGGAATAAAAAAAAAACACCGTATACACACACGTGTAGCTGCCACGTTCCTACTCTGCTACCATCAGCACTGTAAATACTACCAAAACTTCTGCTCCTGCTGCTACTACTACCACTACTACTTCTAGCATCACATGAGCTCAGGTGAGTGCGTTGCGACGAGCGGATAAATGAAGGCAGACCGGAACAGGAATCAACAGGAGCAGCGGTTTTTTTGATATTGGTGGTGGAAAAAGCACGCTCCAAAGCAACAACAATAAAAACGGGGGATTCTGCGATCGGGTGCAGGTGATAAGCAGGGGGTGGGAAATGTAAAAAATAACAACAGCGATGAACGTGAAGGAAGCGAGAGAGAAAGCGAGAGAGAGAGAAGACATTACCAGGAAAATTACCTGGATATAGTAAAACGCGTAAAGTTGAATGAAGTTTACGCCCGCCCCCGGTGCGACGCATTGTGCGGGTGTTTTGTTGTGTTGTACGCTTTCGGCTCAAGGAACCGTGTTGCGTTTGGGTTACCACGTGTAGCAAGATGGCCGTGATCTCGCGTGTAACGTTTACCGTTTTCTCGCTGTGTGCTTCCTTTTTTTCGCTATTTTGTGGCTGTTGTTCCTGAAAAAAATGGTTTCAGAAAAGGACCGTGCCGTTTTGGCGGCAGAACAAAGGCACAAACGAAATAGGGCTGAAATGAAAAAAATATATATATCAGATTCAGAATTTTATGGGCTCGTTTTCGACCTCCTTCTCCTATTCTTTCTTAGACACACACACAAACGCCGCGGGGAGTTGAACCGTTTCCAAATTGATAAGGTTGTGGTTTATTTTTATATCGCCTCGATAAAAGGGGTTTTTGTGTGTTCGCATGCGTTCCGGTAGCAAAACAAAACGAATTGCCTATTAAAGCTAATGCTTTTGTTCGTTTGGTAGATGTTTTGTTTTTGTTTCCCACTAATAAAGGTCTTTCTCGGTTTTGTTTTCCAGTACCCCTCCCGGTGACACAGTGGAATGCGCTTCTTTTGAAATTGGATTTTAATTCAGATTTTTTTTTTTGGGAGAAAAATCATTCTCTCCAATAATTGCCGTGCACGCGAGCTCCCCAAAGAAATCGGAAGACACCGATATCGTGTCTGTCTGTCGACCCTGAAACGTCCACGGTAACCGATCCAATAATCGGCTCAAGATGGTGAACTTCACCTTTACCGCAGCACCCTCTCTCCGTTCTTCGGCCTACACTGATTTGTGAAAATAAACAAGCTCGTTCGAGTATGGAACGGTATAAGAAAACGCACAGCTTGCTGCTCCTGCCAGCTGCTATGCCTTTTTGCTCTAGGCACTGCCCTGTGTATGTGTGTCGGTGTGAATGTTTTTATTCTTCTTCACCTCCTTTAGGAGGCACCCTTTTTTTGACGCGTCTACGCTCGCGTGGGTATGTGTTTGGTGGGAGGGTTTTCTTTCTACTTTAATTTTATTAGCTCACAACCTGGCTGGTATAACTTCCACACACGGGCTACGAGGAAGGGGATGAGGGGAAGCTGGATAGAAAACCCCTGATTATTATCTAGGTCCATCGTTTCGGCCCCCCTTGTTTCTTGACGCTAAAATATGATAAACTTTTCACGCGCACTTTCGGTGGGTTAACCGTTCCTTTGTTTTTTTTTGGGTGATTTTGCTACTCCATTTCTTTCTCCAAACCCCTTTCTTACCTTCACCCTCGGGTCTGGTGCGGAAAAAGATCGGTTTTGTTTCACTGTTTCGCTCCCCTCTCCCGCTGTGCTCACGGTTGTTTCGCTCGCTTCGAACGCTCTGGTTAGTATCGTTAGCAGCGGCTCGCTCCGGTCGATTATTGTTTAAGCAGTCCGGGCGTTGGGCAGCTGGTGCTGCTCGCACCGTGGAAGACTTTCCGTTTCAGATCGCTTTCCAACACTCGGCGCAAAACTTGTTTGTTCGGTTTGCTGAAACCGGGCCGGGTGTGAATCGGACGCCAGGATGCGGATTAAGTCACAATTAATAAAAGATTATGTCCTTCTCGTTTTGACCTCGGCGCACGCGGCGTACCGAATTCGTTTACGCTTGCTGTCCTTGCTTTGCAACGCTTTTTTTTGTTCTTCCTCTGAATGTTTTTCTATCTCTATCTCGCTCCCTTTCCCGTACTGGTTCGAGTCGGCCGATATGCCGCATTCCTTCATATCAAACCCCCACTCGGGCGTGCTCGATGTGGGCGGCTGGCTGTTTGTTATGATCTCGGTGCCGCTGTTGCTGGTTTGTGCTTCTGCTGCTGCTGCTAGCACTAATGCTTCTCTGGCGCTGCTTGGTGTCGTCGTTTGTCGTCGTAAATTTAGCTACGCGTTGTTTCATTCGTTTGCGATTCCATGCCAAAAATGCGCTACAATTTCATCGTCGCTTTTCCTTTGTTTAACTCTTAAAGTACGCAGGCTCTTTAACATTGAATGATGTTGTTTTTTTTTTAAATTTAATAAAAACAGCAAAGCCTGTTTGTATAGAAGAAGAGAAGAATATTTTTAATTTATGTGTTCTTTTATTTAAAAAAAATTTCAACTTTTTCTTCAAAAGCCCTTTGTTCACCCGTGAAGGGTTCATGCGGACAGAAGACGGTGGGCAGTAAAAGGCGGCAATGATATTAAGCGTGAAAATACCGACTTGGTACCGATTTTTATTTCGAAGCGATTCGATGCGATTACGTTTTCCTCTCACACAGTATGTATGTGTGTGTGCGTGTGTGCGCGTGCGTGTGCGTGTGTGCGAACATTTTTCTATTCTTAGTACATTCTGGCGCGTCTTTAGTGTATTGTTTCGGTCGCTTCGTTTTAGGGCACACATGCAACATGAGATTGCCAAATCAACGCTAAACGAAACAAAAACGATGTGATGAAGAAAAAAGACACGTTTCGTGTGAGCTACACAGACAGATTAAGGTTGGGTGCGTGAATGCATAAATGAAAAACCCCTTTCGTTGTGTTTTTGATGAGCGTGAGCGCGCGTGACCCCAATTTTGGTTTGCATTCCCCGGCCGTTCGGGCTCCCGGACCGGAGGTCACAGCGCATGGAGGTGGCGCATTGTTTACGTTTCGCACATTAAACGATACCTTTCGTTTGGAACATACGACGACAAACAACCACAACCGTACCATCGGCGATGCGTGAAAACCTATACGACCACTGAACTGAATGCGACTGAAAAAAAAGTGCATTTGTGGGGTGCACTATCCCGGTGCAGATCTGCGGCTGATTTATGGAAGCAGATGAAAATGCATTTTAGAGCGTTTTTTTTCTCTCGGTGCTTTATACATACTTTTTAGTTCGATTTGTGGATTAGCTTTGCTACCTTTTCCGGCTCACGTTTATTTGAATCGTGTGAATGAAAATGTGAATCGTGTAACCGTATCGAGCACAAATGGAAAGGAAAATTTTTGTCCGTCTCACAAAAAAAAAAAGAATCACAGGTTTCGCCGGGCTGGCACTCGATCGAGATTCGTGATTCATGGCGCTTGTGTGTATTATTTTAGGGCACTTTCGCAATTTGTCTACGGTGCGCGAATGAATTGACGCTGGCACGGGATCAACTATTTTACCGCGACAGGAACAGGAAATGAGCCGATATGTTTGTTTGCCATCGTTGCGTTGGTGATAGAGATGGTGGGAGCATTGTTCTTAATAATTGCTGTAAGAAGGAAAGACAATTCCATATGATGCAATCGTAAACTAAAAATAATATTTTAAAGTGTAGTTTAAATGCTGAGGGCCATTTTGAGCGAATAGAAGATGCAACTAGTTTGATGAAATCATCGTTATCAACGATATCGATCGATCGATTGCAGGAATTTATGAAGCCTCATTTCCGATGGGTTTTCATATAACCTATAGAAAATTCTTCTTAAAACTAGCTCAAACATTACTACAAACCCTTATCACCAACGTATTTTTGTTGCACAAAACGGAGTTCACTAAAGATATAACGATTTTTGATGGTAACGCCCATCGAGAGCGAATGCAAATCATGTGTGAAATAGATTATCAAAGCGTCCAAAGCGGACGCCTGGTCGTTCATGTTGCACCGGGTGGGCCGCATGCCACAGAAAGGAAGGCCCCCGGTTGCTTATTACACCCGTAGATGGCGCCATGTGCTGTTCGAAGAAATGTGCGCAATTTCGTTCGAAACGACACTTTCGAGCCTGTGCCGAGCCAGTGGCGTCCCAGTAAATGGTCCAGCAAATGGTGCTGCCTCGGTAGAACGGAGCGAACGAGCACGCATTGACGCTTGACCCGTGGGTCGGTCGGGTAGAGCCGGCACGCCATGGCCGGCTGCGCTACGGTCAGATAGTCGAAATTTTATGACCGTAAATAGTGCCTGGCCCTGTGCCCCCGGGGAAAAGACCGTGGGGAGGGCACGTTTTCCGTTTCCAGTGACAGTTGTATCTAATTTTCCGGACACGCTTCCTTGCGAGGGGCTTTACGTCGGTTGGGACAATGTTTGGCAGAACGATGGACGCATCGGGTGTCTTTTATTTTCGTTGGTTTTATATTTCTTCGCCTTTGCACTCGTTTGGTTGTGCCCAGGGAAGAGCGATCCTATTGAGGCATCTTCAAGAAAGAAAAAAAAAAACGTAATATCGATGTTGGGATATTTTTAAAGAAGACACACTAGAAGCGTACCCTTTGAAAAAGGCGTATTTTGTTAATTAAATTAAATAATCTAGTTTAACATAAAAGAAACAGACTAGAAAAAACTTGTTTGAAAAAAGTAATACCAAACTTAAATACAAAAGCGCCAAACTCAAGTCCATTTGATTAAGATCATCGTAGGTTAAGGGATTTTTGATGCCGACGATATTCATTAGATAAGGATTAACGAGCTACTAAAGAGAATATTGCCTCTTTCTTTTCATTTTTTTTTCTTAGTAGGCTTATTACAATTACGTTACGATTTCAAAAGGGTGGTCATCACTTTACTAAACTTTTGCAAAACTAAAACCGAAGAAGAAGCTACTAATGATACCCATAGAACGAAAATAATGGCAAGAGATATATAAGCTGAAAGTAGATGAGGTAAAAAAATGTTGCAAAGTGGTAAATTGCGCGACTGGCAGCAACAAAGGTCGATTGTTTTGTGCTATGCTTCAAAGCAACCGCTAGATCTATGGACCAATCGACGTTAAGAAGGGAGAAAACATAGGAAAATGGTTGGTAGATTTTAAAGAAACTCCTTACCAAACCATTGTTCACTGGTTCGCTATGCAAATAAGCGAAGGAAACGCGATCATTAGCGCGCATTGAGAAGAAATCGATTGAGAAGAACTGGAAAGAGGCGATAATGAAACAGGCATCACACTATTCAGTCGCAGGCAAAACAGGCTTTGGGTGTTTCGATATCGAACAGGAAACTCGCGTGTCCTTCGTAACCGATGCAAACAGACCGAACCTCGCTTAATGTCGGTTGAATGTCTTTGGATGCGTGGCGAACGAGAATTTGTTCGAGCCTACTATCCGCGAGCGAAACAACGAGTCCTTTGGAGAAAGCTTTTCAAGAAATTCGGCATGGCCCTTTGTCTGCGTTTTGTTCCGCCGCTTCCAACAAGTGAGCGCCGCTGGCTACGCGGGAAGCAAACGTTGTTCGATTCGTTCAAATTTCTACCCCCCCACGCCGCTCTCCCAACGGAGAGGAGGCTATATTTTCTTTTCATTTTCATTTTCCTTGCGCGGGCACAGGTTTGGGCGAGCACAAGGCGCTTGCGGGCACCGGTTTCATGGTTTTGCTTTGCTCCCTTGGGGCAAAAGATACCGCGTTTGGTCTTCGCGCGCTATCTATCTATTGACGCCAGCGCCAGCCAACACCACACCACGCGGGTGTGTATGCAAATCCGTCGTTTTTGTCCTGCTTGAGCCTTTTTTTTCGGAGTGGGTTCTGATGTTACACAAATGCTGCCCGTGCCCGTGAAACATACGCCCAATACCAATTCCGGCACACCGTTGGTGACACACACACACCAAACGCATTCCAGTCCTCGTGGTGGAGGTTTCGGTGGTGGAAAAAACCACCTTACAGCATGTGTCCCTTTTGCGAACTGCTCCGCCATCACCGTCTGCCTTGACAGTTTCACTTGCTGCGGTAGCCATGACCGTTTGTTTTCGGCACCGAACGACCACTACCACGCGCTGGAATGCTACCGGGGCGATTACGGCGAACCGGGCGATTGCGAGGAATGCTTAAATTGTTGTAACAGATCCGCTATTTATTAAGAAGATTATGATGCAGAAAGCTGAGCACCCGTGCGTGAGTGTGTGCATGGGTTTGTGTACGAGCAGCTTTGAGCTTTCTGCCTTTTTTACTCGCTCGTTTCGTTCGCTCTGCTTCGTTTACCAGCCGTGCGCTAGCGGGGATGTTTCAAGGTCACGCATAATGGCTTCTGGTGGTGCGGGCTCTAGTGAGACCCCGCGTGAGACAAACTGTGCTGGCATTTTGGAGCGACTGGCCGGGTCGCTGGTAAAGGACACAATTGATTGTTTATGCGAGGGATACGAAACGGTTGCTTTATTTTATTGTTGCTTTAAAGTTGGGATTCTGCTTGGGAATCTTCATAAAACTTGATTGCGTTACGTTATATGGAGGGAAATATTCGTGAAAACTGTGAATAAGTTAGGGGTATTGTTTCTTTCATTTTTTTTAAATTTAATTTACGTGGATTATAACTAAAAAAATGACTACAGATAAAAAAATAAAAAGCATTGATTCTTCGAAAAATTATTATTTTGAATAAAATACTGTTTAAATAAACATCAGTTGCATCTACAAACGATGAAAAAGTTCAAATAAGGAAAATCAAAGAAGTAAGTGATTCATTAATGCTTCTATCTCAAATTCTTTCTTCTATCTCTCCTATATTAATGGAAACAGAATCCGAAACTCGATATAAATTACTCCAAAATTATGAATAATTTATGTTTAAACTTTTGGTTTTTGTTTTTGCTATAATCCAATCCTTTATTTTCTGAAACGAGCTCAGCTTACATATTAATCCTCATAAAAAATGTGTAACGACTATTCTTTGAAGAAATATTAATTACATCTAAATGGTCTCTTTTACGGCACCGATGCGATATATTGATTATAATCCACCCGGGCTAGCACACGGGCAGTTGATCAAAAGCTCGTTTGCAATAAATGTTAACACAGCGGTAATCCATGCTTACATGATCAAAATTTTAAATCATTTTCCATCGTTCACCGAACCCGGTACGGATGACGGGGGACACAAAACGTAGCACCCGAACGGAATGCACTGTTACTGTCGGCGGAAGCTGTTTAATTTAAATCGCCACAACCAGCGCCTGCTGGGGTAGTTCGCGCCTAACGACAAACAAATAAACTCCCGGCAGATCCAATCGATTGCTGTCGTTTTTTTTTCGTCTTTGTATCCCGTTGGTTCCACCGTTGGTTAGTGTTCTGTTTCCCCGAATGGTGTTCGTTAAATGTGCGTCGCGATTTAACTGCTCTTTCGTTCCCTTTCCTCCCATAGCTCCGAAAAAGGCCTATCTTTATGGGATCTCACTCGTGGCAGCTATTAAACTTTGCAATGACCCCGAAATTGGAAATTCGGAGTCAAGCACCATGCGTCTCCATTAGCGGTACGGACGGTGGCGCTCGTAAAGCATTTCCTTCAGCGTTATTTTTTCTTCGTTTGGCTTCGTTCAAGTTCGAAACTCCCGTCGGTAGACGACATCGATCGACATTGTGTGTTTCATTGAATAAATTTGTTCACAGCGCACCGATCGCAGCGGGCAGATAAAGGAAGGCGCGTCCGTTTCGCCACCCGCCTCTGCTCGTATGTTGTTTTTTTTTTATCACGCTATCCATTTAGGTAAGGTTCCGGTTCTCATTCGTTCCCCATTTCGCACTTTCGCACGCAAGTAAGTACACTATCATGAGAGAACGCTCGAATTGCTTTACGAAACGCTGGGCAGGAAATGAAAAACAAATAAACAAAGCTGCAAGCCGAAACTCAAATGAGTGTGCCGCGTGAGCATCGTCCGGAGCGGATCGATACAATTTGTGTTGAGGCCTACACGGCGTTTTAGCGCCTAAAAATGGCCCCAGACACACTGCGTGCCGTGTGGTCGCCGTTGCAGAATATCAATACTCGCCATTCATGGGCACTGAGCGGTGATGGTAGTGGTAGTGGTGATGATGGTTGTGTTGGCTCTTTATCGTACACGGCTCCTTTCGCTGTGAGAAAGAAAGTGAAAGAGAGCTAGCGAGTCGCGGTACGGAAGCTAATAAATAATGACGACTCCTGTCAGCTAGCAAGGCCAGGTTGTCTGAGCGAGAAGGGAATGCAGTGTAAGCGAGTGGAAGCAGGCAGGCTCCTACTGTAGGCGGCAACACGTGAAATGCCACTCATGGGAGGAATGATGTTTTGCCTCGCTAGAAACACGGTCGCTCGGTAGCCCCGAGCCTTCGTGATTGATTTCTCGGGCGCGATCCATCGCAAGGCAAGCGCTTTTTTTTGTATTGTTCTGCTGGTTCTTTCCATCGGCAGCGTCTGGTCCGAACCGTATGCTTTGGCAGCACCGGAAGGTGCACGGGGTGGAGATTTTGTCGTCGCCTTTATTTGTGCTTCTATCTCGTGTGGTTTTTGATGCGTCGAGGTGATAAAATACTTGAGCACATGTGGTTTTTGGTTGTTTCTTTCTTCTCCTACACCACTTTCGACTTCGTGCGTAATGGGATGGCAAAAAGGTACATAAAAATTGGGTTGTGGTGTGTGGGAAATAAATAACGCAAAAAAAGCAACCCACTCAAACAAAGCATAAGGAAACAATCTTTTACCCCGGACGATCACACGGTAGGGGCTGTTCGGGGATGCCTTTTGTTAGCGCGCTTGCAACGATAGGCTTGACGTAAATGACACCGCAGTGAACAGCTGTACAGGACTTTTCGATTAAGGCGCGAGCCTTATATTCTTTTTCTTACGTACGGTGAATCCGGAAAGCTCCACCAAAAATGCACATTTGGGCGAATGGAAAATGGATTGAACGAATGAAACATAAAAAATAAGGCATGCAAAAAAGCAAGCACCGCTATGGCTACCGCGCTCCGGTGTCTTCAACCCGTAGTGGGACAGCTTTTTCGTCTCATTTCCTAGTGCTTTCCTGCGTCATCGGTGCGTGGTTCGAGTAGCTGCCTCTGTCGTACGTCATTATCCATCTGACAGATCCACGGGTGGAGAGGCCTGGTGGCTGAGTGAATAATTTAAAGTAATAAATAAAATGTAAATTAAGTCAGAGTTTGGGCCGCGTACGCAATAAATGGGAGCAAAAGTTTATCCACCGCTTTAGGAAGAGGAGAGAGGGAGAGAGAGAGAGAGAGAGAGAGAGAGAGAGAGAGAAGAAGAAGAAGAGCGCTGGAACGGGAAGTGTGGTCGTTAGTGAAGTCTTTTGCGTGCTTGCTAAAGGATAATAAATTATGCCACGACGATACAGCAGCGACTCGCTGGTAGCTCGGTGGTAGTTAACTCTTTATCTAGAGCGATGTGGCTGTATGAGGTGAATTACTCATCGTAGAAAATAATTCCGTGGAGAGAATAATTTCAATTTATTTTAAGTTTTGTCTAAAATAATTTTTTTAAAGAATTGTTGGACTTAAGCGGATTAGAGAGCTACATTAGAAAATACTGAGAAAAACCATGCTATTAACATAGAACAGAACAGAATAAGAATGTCTGAAAAGCTAACCATACAAATAGCTAGTTTAATAATTTAAATTAAACACTTGCTTTTTATTCAAATAATTTCTCAAGGAAATCGCTCATAAACGCAGGTTCTCTATATTGAAAAATGGTAACATAGTAACGCAAAAAAACACACACACTCACACAACACAAAACCGCTACGATTGCAAATCGAGTGCCTGCTCCATTTAATGCAATTTTGGTCAATTTCATTTTGCGCCAAACTTCGACTTCTGCTAAGCAAAACGCAAAACGAGCTGGGCTTCCTGCCCGTTTGTTCCGGGCAAAGCGTGACAGAGTGACAGCGAATAAATTATGGCTCAACGGAGGGCAATGGTGCCAGCAACAAACTTGCCCTTTCCTTCCTCGGTTCCTCCCTTCGGGTCAAGTTCTGTTTGAGAAGAAGTTTAATCTCAAGGGAACGGGCAAATGTGAAAGCAAACTAACGTCAGCAAATGAACAAATAACAAAAAAAAAACAACAACCCACTTTGGAAAACGCTTGGGTTTTGCCGGTTGCCAAAATGTAGGCCTGCTTGGGGAAAGGCCTAGGTCTGCTTCAACGAAAATAAAAATTCATACAGACGCACACACACTGACGCAGAAACGGTTTCGGTACCGTCGGTGCCCAAAAGAACTTGCCGAGCAAAAATATCATTTCAAACTATCAAATTAAAGTGCGCTCCAATTTCGTTTGAAGTTGGTGTATTAAAAAGTTTCCCCAGCAGCACCTCGCGTCACCCCTGCCGGGCGAGTGTTTCTATCGCGAAAATGAAAGAGCAGGATTGGTTGGTACGTGAAAATCGATAGCTCTACCACGGTCGAAATATTAAAAAAAAACCCTCCACCCAAGCGCTGATGGACGCACCGGGAGCAAAATTTACGAGCGGTTGTTCTCTTTGCGCCGTTGGGTGTCTGTTGTGCCACTGGCTTTTGCCATCGGTTTCGGGTTTTCTAATACCCGGCTGCCAGCCATCCACAGCCAGACCCGGTAGCGTTCGCTCGGTTGGCCTGAAATACATCTATAAAACGGTGCTGACGAAAGCACATGAACGGTGCGGGCCCCATAACCGGGTCGGCCCGGTACAGCCTTGACCTACACGGAAATTAAGGAAAACTTTATTAGCATTATAAACAGCAGCGCCATCGGGTGGGTGGTTTCGTGGGTTCACGGTTCAGCTGAAGCAAATGTCGAAGCAAACAACGTGCACGGAACATGAAGGTACTGGAATGGGGTGACAAAGGAAGGGTTTGGCACACCTTTTGCCTTATCCATACATACATACACACACACACACACACGGCCACCGTATGCAATTTCCGATTCGGTACACCGAAACACAGACACGCACACAGTTTGGCCAGTTTTATTATGCCATTTTCCGTTTGTCTTTTAATCCACCCCGAGTATGGACGAGAACCGCTCACTCTCTCTCTCTATCTCTTTTTCTTTCTCTCTCTATGTATATCTCTTTCTTTCTCTCTCTATCACCACCACCACCCTCAAGGGGATGTTTTCCGGTTTTAACGATCCTCATTTCAAAGGGTCTGCCGAAGGATGGTCAATTCCACGGGGAACTATTTTCGATTGACCACCATTTCATCTGTCCGCTTCGAGGTGCTTGAGGAGGTACTGAGGCAGAGAGAGAGAGGGAGAGAGGAAGTTAGAAGAAGAGAGGAGGGTGTGTGTACCGAATCGCCGGTGCTAACGGTTACCGTGATGGCACGTTCGCTTACGGACGAGCAGATGGCAGAAACGGATGAAAAACGCGTTGGCGAATGGGATTCGAAAAGTTGTTGGAATGAATGTAGAAAACTTTATGAAATTTTGATATAAATTAAAATATTGTTTTTGAATTATATTAAAGCATTAATTTATATTTATTTTATTTTTGAAATTTCTACTATTTTGAGGTTACTATTTTGATGTCCACCTCGAAATAATGGGTTTGCTATTTACTGTGTAGCAAATAATAAGGACATAATTTTTATCTGTGTAGCTTTGTATACAACCTTTATCGATGCAAGTATCTTCGATGAGTATGAGGAAATATTCCATCAATATTGATGTGTAACTATTTTGTTGTATCTTACTGGAACGTTTCAACCCGTCCCATACGCACAACGTAGGGATAAATGGAGGCCTAGTGGTCCTATATTCGGATACACGTACGCATTCGCGCAAAGCTCCACGCGGTACGAAGCACTGTGGCATGGCACACATAAATCCTCCACCGTGCGTCATCATAATTATTTGCACATGCACACACACCCACACACATAAACACACATGTCTGTGTTGGGGAGCCCGAGAATCAACCGTGCGCCAAAAGCGTCCATACATAAAACGTGGTCCTTTATTTATGGTCCAGCGAAAAGGGAAACCGTTCTCGGGCTTCAGGCGTGGCTGGGCGGCATAAGATACAAGGAGCAGTAGCAGCAGCTGGTGCTCCCGAATGCTGCCAATGCTGTGTATAACGTGTTTGTGCTTGCAAACTCCAAACGCACATACACACCAAAGCACACAGACATACACACTTATGCTGAAAGTACATAAAATGCACACGTGCGTTCGTCCGTGTTTTGGGATTTCTGGCCTGTTGGTTCCGTCAGTCAGGGGCTGCTTGTTTGTTTTCGCACCGGAAAATCCGACACGGGAGAATGGATATCGGTCGAAAGTAGGTCCCTCAGGGGATAGGAGTGACCGGGTGAGCGTGAGAGATTGAGGGGTAGAGGAGAGGCAAACGATCCTTGACGTTTTGGTCATCGTTTCCCTTCCACCGGTGGGTAGCTCGTAGGTTGTCGGACAGGCTTAATTCTTCACTCCGAGACACTCACCCGCTGTGTCAAGTGATGCGAACCCGCCTTTGTCGGTCTAGTTTTTCTTTTACTCTATCTTTTTTTTTTCTCTCTCTCCCTCCCTCACACGCGTTTATGCGCCGGAAGTTTGACTTACAGTTCGTGGGTGGTTGTGTCCCTGGTCTTGTTTGTCATGTTGTTGTTTGGTTTTTGTTTTCGTTCCTGTCTGTCAAGACAATAGAAACACAGCAGAGTTCTTATCCATTCATGTTTCTAGGGGCAACTCTGGCTTGCGGATGAGGTGGATTAGCGGCGGGATCGGTATCGGGAAACAATTAGTTCGCATGTGGAACAACAGTGCAGCAATCTGTGTGTGTGTATGTATTCGTGTTTCGTTCACTCCGCACCGCTTCGCACGGAAATTTCTTCACTCAAACGTAACGACGGCATCGCAACGGAAACTGGGAGATCCCTTTTGCTCCGCTCAGCCCGAACCGGGTCAGCATCCCGAGCCGGATGATGGATGGCATGGTAAAGTTAATAAAACGGGAAATCTGTGATTTGTTCTCGCCACGGAAGCTGAAAGTTTAGGGGAATCCTCCCAGTTTCCCACGTCACGAACGATTAGGGATTTGGTTTTTTGGGCAGGGATGGGGTTTGTTGGGCGCTGTGTTGTAGGGCGTATATTGTGGTTTTGTTGTTGTTTACAGCAGCTGACGTGGAAGAATTCGGAATCGGATCGGGTACGATTTATTGCTTTTTGTACACAATGGTTGGAGCGTTACGCTCCAATTAAACATTGGAGTGTCATTTTTGAACAACAAGTAAATGTGACAAGTTATTTATTATTTACTTAATATTACAGAAGCCTTACAAGAACAAGAACTGCTACATTTTTGCTTAAAAAACTATATTATCATAAATTACACCATTATTAATTGAACTATTTTCGTCCCATAAAAAGAGTGTGAGTCGTTTTCATCCAATTTTATTCAGCATTTTCAAGTTTATATCCGGAATTTTGTTTTCATGATTTTCTTGCAGTCAAAGGATTAAAATTAGCAGTTTTAATTTCTAGATAAATGCGTTAAAGGTTGCCATTTTTTGGGATAAAAATAAATGATTATATACCACGTTCTATTTTCTGGTGCACAAAGGAAGTATTTACTTCGAAAAGAAAACAGATTGGAAACTGTTCGAACGAGTTTCCCTATCAAATCCGTCGTTTTTCGTCTACTTTCATCCGATGATTTCTACACTCACACATACACAATTGGCCACACAATTGTGTCCTTCTGTACCCTTCCTGTTGTGATTGCTTCTTCCGCTCATGTGGTGCTTCCCAAACCGATTGGTAGGAGCAGCTGTAAATTGGTCGTATTGATTTGATGTTTCCGGTTTTACGGTTTCGCGTTGCCTGAGTTGCCCTCCATCACTGACCCGCACGAAAACACGCAACCGTGTTAGGATGGGAAGAGCCATAGAAAGGGCGGAATCGATATCATGCTTCCTTTGGTGGCCCGGTGCTACAACGCGCGTTTGTCAGCGGCTGTTCTCGGTGTCGGTGTGGAACGAAGATTTTCGTGCCGTTTCCTCACGAACCGACCGGCAGCCTCTGGTAGGATAAAAAAAGGCGAAAGAAAAATCGTGATTATTGTGGTACTCGTTTGTTTGCGTGCGAAAAGTACCCCGGAGCGCGAAGTACGAGACGGAGCGGATTCGATCTTGCGGATTTAGAAAGCTGTCGGTTGAGGGGAAAAGTTTATGAACCTGTTTTCACCTCTTTCGATTTAGAAAAACAAAGTTTTTTTATCGCCTTTTCGTGTTTTTGTTCGTGTTGGTGTGCTATACTCTCGTTTTATTTCAATGCGCCTCATTGTTTGCTTGTGTTTTGCGTTAGGCAAAAGCTGATTCGTCCATCGGCGTGACGTTGGCCTTTGGTTTACGCTTTCATTAAGCTGACACGTTTGACCTTTGGGGGATGAAACAGGTTTAACTGACGTGGAATTTTCCTTACGTTGTACCCACCGGCCTGTCGGAAGAAAATTTATGTAAAAAACATAGCACCAACCGTTTGCTGTCCGTGCGTTCAGTTGGGGGGTTTGTTTCTACAGCTTTCATGTAGATATCATGTTAATGGCGTAATATGTACGAGGTAAACGTACTAAACGTGGGGTATAGCACGATCATATCAGATCAGGATACCAGTGCAAGGTCATGGAACAGGTTTAAATGTAACAATTATTATTTCATGTAAAAATATTCATTTTTTGTTAATGCAGCTTTAAGCTGCATATGTTTGAAATCTCTTCCTAGCGAGAAGTGACTAAAATGGCAGGCATGAATTCGGTCGTTACGCCAAATAGAAGAAGAAGATGATGAAGATGTTTGAAATATCTATGTAAGTTTATAAAAATAAGTGTATAAATTTGCCGACTTCAAATTTATACCTATATAGGCTATCTGTAGATTGTTATTCGATGGAAAGCAATTATATTCTACTAAATATAACTTTATTTGAAATAATATTATTTTGCATGAAAAATAATGAGTAACGAAATGAAAACATGAAATAAAATATTCACCTTCACAAACTTTAAAGTATAGCATGATTTTGAACATGCAATAAAAAGAAACGGATTAATAAAACAATAGTCAACACTAAACCTTTAGCGCCTAGTGCCACGAAACAACGTTCCCCATGAGAATTTAGTGCTTTACCGTAGCCGACAAATCCAGTCGATTCTTCAACGCGCCACTATCTCCACCCAGCGGATGGCAGATTATGCGTGAGGCATAAAACAACTGAAGCCGAAACGGCACAGCCCAACGGTACATAAAAGTGAATTGGTTTATCTTTTGCTCTAAATTGCTGGCCCGACTCCGGCACCCAGCCATATGGCTGCCGAAATGTGAATTTATCGATAGTTTCTTCCCGGTAGCGAGCTCTGCCTACCGAAGCGAGACTAATAATTTAATCTAACAAATATCGAGAACCGCTGCTGCTGCGGCTGGTGACGGTGGTGCGAAGGCTTCGAAAAGTTTTGGTGCGTTCTTACCCGAAAAGGAAAAGCCCCTTTAAACCGGTTTATTATATGCCGCCCAGGGGAAGGCCTCGCCTAGCTTAAGTTCTATATTCAAAATAATCGAATCGTCGGGCTCAGTTTGAAGTGGCCAACGCGGTGGAGTGGAAAGAAGAAGCCAGAAGAATAACGGTGCCGGCAATTGTAGTCCGTACGTTTCTTCCGGTGCGTGCGTTCTCTCTCCGGTGTCGTGTATGATCTTTGATATTCCCTGTTTTTTATCATATTTTTCCACCCGTGCGATAACACACATATGGCTGCGGTGGTGGGAGCAGCAGCAGCAGCAGCATTTTCCAATACCGCAAATCGAGAGGAAATTGGTTAAGAAAATGTGCGCCGTTCCCAGCTCGAATGTTCGGCGCTGTAGCGAGCGGCACGGGATTAAAACACGATGATTTCCTGTTCCGTAGGCAGAGGGTTGGCAGAGTCTGTCGTTTGCCGCAAAATTGTACCGGATTTTGGGCTCTTCTTATGTTGGACTGTGAGCCTTTTTCTGGGAAAGTTTTGCACGCGACACGCGTGGAGGACGGGCGAGCGGGATCAATTTTCTACGGCGAATTTTCTCCGAGAGATCCGGAGAGAAAAGTTGGCCCCGGCAAAGTTGGCAGTCAGCAAAATCGTCAACTTTCTTTTGTAAAGATCGGTGGAGGATGGTTCCCCGAACCCGGCCGGACAGGTGTGTTGCGGTGGAAAGCGGAACTCTGAAGGCTGTCTTCGGGCTGCTGAGCCTATGGAAGGTGTAATTTCTCGTGCACCCGCAACCGTTTTCCACGGTAAACGGGGCCCCAGTTTCCCAACGCACAGCGAATGAAGAAACGGAGGGTGAGAGGATTGATTTTTTTTACGTTTTGATTTTCCATTTAGCATGTCGTGCCAGGCACAGCGTAATCCTCGATTTTCAGCCAATCGAGTGGAAGAGATGTTAAGCCGACGAAAAGTAAGACTTTTCGCTACGGAAGCGGCTTTCCTTCCGGCACGTTGGTACTGTGGAAGATTGTTATTTTTTTTTGGAATTTGGTGTGTTTGCCTGTAAGGGGTAAAATGTTTTATCCAGCGTAAATGGCGCTCGGGCGCTATTACCTACGAACGCCGCACCGTATGTGGTGGAGTCTGGAAATGCGTGCGGTGAAAATTAAGCAAAAGTTTTCCGTGCCCGGTGAGATTTGTGTTCGATGCGGGTGCGAAAATGGGTGCCTTCCGCTTCGTGAGATGGAAACGCTGGATTGCCGGTGGATTAAGGTAAATGAGCCCAAATTGATACCGATGGATGGAACAATTTGCGGATTTGCGGATGCGTGGGGCTTAAAGTTTTCGATACCGAAGTAATTGGGCGTTGCAAAACGCTTGCCATGGGTAGGGACGTTGCAAATAAATTAATACATTCAATAATATATTTTTTATACAAACGTCGGAAAAACCTATCCACCGATTTGGTATATTGTTTGTAAATTAATAAAAATATATGTCAAATGAAATTGCATGGAAAGAATGATAATTAATTCCGCATTATCTGATTTAAGCCGAAATATTTCCGAAATGTATTGGCCTTTAATAGCTTTATTTAAGCAATCAATTCATTTAATTGTTTTATGGTTATTTTGTCATTGAATTTGTTTTGAATGGCTTTGTGTTTTTCCAATGTCCCACTAGACTACAATGGCTAGCATTGTCATATATTTTAATAGAGCCTCAAAAAGAGCTTTACCATGTGTTAAGTTTAAAGAATGATGGCTGCAGAGGAATAAAGCTTCCTTCAGTACTGTTAAGCTATAAATCATGTTGCAAATCAAACTTTCAATATCTTCAGCACGCCTTAGTCTCATAATCCACTTTACACCTCATTTAGCACAACCGTTCGACCATATCCGTGTAAGGGACGGTGTTGAAATGACGTCCAACAGCTCACTGCCAGCAGCTATTGTCACCACGAAATCTTCCCCGATAGCGACACTCTCGGCCGTCCCCACGCTCGTCGCAGCAACGTTCTGTCATGTCTAATTGAAAATAAATATTGTTTCATTTTATTAACACACTCACACACACACGAAACGCTCTTGAGCCGTTGTACTCGTGGTCGATCGGATAGGAGCAGCTGTTCATTTCAGTATTTCAGCTGAATGGTCCCCGGGAACGATACGTATTTTATCTTTCACGTGTGTGTGGATTGAGCAATGTTTTTTTTTTATTTGCACCATGACACCATGGATGCGCATAAATCCAGCCCACCGAACTGTGGCCCAATGGTGGAAAATCAATTCAACTATTACTTCGGCGAGTGGTACAAGCAGCAAGCGGTGAAGCGGGAACGTTCCGTAATCCGCAATATTACGATGTGCGTTTATAAGCTTCCCCCTTTTCTGCCTTCCCATCGTACCCCGCTGGCTACTTACTCCAGTCTGTTGGAGCCAATTGTTATTCTTAGCTTTCATTTCATGAATCGTTCGTGTTCCCGGTGTACGTGGGGCACACACACACACACACACACTCCTCACACACGGTGATGGTGTCGAGAGCCACCAGCAGCACCGGCAAGCACACTCGGAAACATGCGAAACGCTTTCGCGGTGGAAAAACGGCAATAGGAAGTTCATTTTGGCGGTGACGCAAAATTCCATTGTAGCCGGGAATCGGCGGTCGGGGCGTGCAAACGCACCATCGCGCCTCCCAGCTAGGGGAGGGAGCGGGGGGCGGTGTTCCGGCCCACTTGCCTCAGCATTTTCCCGTCAGCCCGAGCACCATAAATATCGCCGTTACATGCGATTCATTTAATGGTAATTTATTGTAATTGTTTTCATTGCCGAGGAACCGCTGGGCGCTGGCTGGGAGACGCCGCCACGTTCCAAGCCTTCCGGCTGGTTTGGATGATGGGCGACTGGGTGAGCTAGCTGGGCACCTTCCCATACTCGAACTGGTGCTGGATCGGCGCTCGTGCCCGTGCCTTTCATCGCTGCGTTTGGTGTGGTTGGCGTTCAGTTTCTACCCACAATAGAGGGTAACTTATTTAAAGTTTCATCAAGTCAGCTAACAATAGCACACTTTTACTGCTTTCTTTGCGGGAGTGGCTTTGAAGAGGGGGAGGTTTGAATGGGGTGGCGTAGGGAGTTGGCACGGGATGGAGGCTAACTAAATGAAGCACTTCTCGTTGGGAGGCGGAGGACTACTTACAATAGCAAAAGCAGATTAAGGCCGAGCAGGCTATTAAAGGCAAGAAGCGCTCGATAGCATCTCGCACCGAAACCTCAAGCACACACACACTGGCGCGCCTTGGGTGTAGCAACTCCTCCGAGTGGACGGATGGAGACGAAGGCAAAGTTTCGAATCACTTCCTCCCTCGACGTGAACTTAGTCCAGGATTATTTGTGTTAAATCTTAATCATACCACGGTTGTTGAAGGTCAAGTTTGTCTTTTGTTTACGTGTGGCAGTTCCGAGCTGTGTGTGTAGGTTAGGCAATGGGGAGGGCAAAGGAACTCGCTTTACGTGATTCGATTTAGGCAGGATAATCTTTTCGTTGTTTGTTTGCTAGTTGGTAAGTGGATATATATGAGGGTAGTAAACATGAAATCGGTACACAAGTAATCTTTTGCCAATACAGATCTGGTCTGGTTCAGATCAGATAGGAAGAGATATGAGGGTTAAGATGTTTTTTCAATTTTAGTTTTTATTTTTTTATGCAATATTATCCCAAGGAGAAAAAAAAAGTTAATAAAGTAAATGGGACATGGAATTTTTCTTACTATTGGTGATAGCTTGCTTTATTGAATCGATGTAGTGAAAAGTCAGAATCAGAATTTATTTTGTGTATGAGATAGTAAAACAAAAACTAGTTAATTGCAGTAAAATTGAAATATTTAAATTTTTTATATTAAAAATGAACCAAACCTAGCATTTAGCATTCTTTAGATACAACACTGTACGATATCTGTTGAATTGTTTAAAGTAATTTACATCCGGATTGTGCAAACCCGAAAAAAAACGATAACCCAAGGCAACGAGGTGGCGGTCACTGCACAAAACCACGGTAACCTCATGGTGCTGATTGAAAAATTCTTTCTCAATTATGGCCATTCCCAGCAACACAGACCACTCAGCCAGCCCCACCACCCACTTTCATCCACGACAATTCCCAATCGATCGATTCACTTTACAAGCGTTCACACCGCGTTACCGATGGCAAGCCGTCCGTTCGACCCGGGCGTCGCACGGGGGTGCACCTTATCATAGAGGGATTGTTAGCACTCTTATCACTTCCTCATGCCCTCTCGTGAACCGTGCTCCCCACTTATCAGCCTGACCACTTGTTCACCTGCCCGAAGGCAGCACCACTCGACGCTTATCGCTGCTGTTACGTCAGCGGAGCGTTCGTTCGATGCACAACTCCACTCAACCGAAGCGAAAAGGGGCGAGTTGGGGACGAGCTGGAGCGGTTCGAAATGCAACTGGCCGATGATTAGGTTTTCGGCCCGTTGCTCCTCTTCCTTCCGGTGAGCGTTTGTGCATGTGTGTATGGTGAGTGTTGTTTTTTTTATTCACGTCGTACAGAACCGGCCACCACAGGTACGGGACCCAACCAATTTGCAACGCTCGAACCGGTTCTGTTCATAAAACGTTTTTCATAAGCATGTGTCCAGTGCCGGTGGTGTGCTTGTGCGGGTGTACGTTTGTGTGACCATAACGTTAAACAAATAAGTG